>BQMF02000704.1:0-149541 GCA_027922465.2 Turritopsis dohrnii | reverse complement strand
AATTTGCACAGAGCATAATTGAAAGACGCTGATTTTGAATTTGACAATGATTTTGCAAGGTTTGACTAAAATTGGCCAATTTAGGCCAAATTTGGACCAAATTTCGAAAGTTCTTCAATTTTCATGAAAATTTGCACGGATCACAATTGAACGACGCTGACTTCGAATTTGACAATGATTTTGCCAGGTTTGACTAAAATTGGGCAATTTAGGCCAAACTTAGACCAAATTTCGAAAGTTCTTCAATTTTTATGAAAATTTGCACAGAGCATAATTGAAAGACGCTGATTTTGAATTTGACAATGATTTTGCAAGGTTTGACTAAAATTGGCAATTTAGGCCAAATTTGGACCAAATTTCGAAAGTTCTTCAATTTTCATATAAATTTGCACGGATCACATTTGAAAGGTGCTGATTTCGAATTTGACAATGATATTGCCAGGTTTGACTAAAATTGGGCAATTTAGGCCAAATTTGGACCAAATTTCGAAAGTTCTTCAATTGTCATGAAATTTTGCACGGATCACAATTGAAAGGTGCTGATTTCAAATTTGACAATGATATTGCCAGGTTTGACTAAAATTGGCCAATTTAGGCCAAATTTGGACCAAATTTCGAAAGTTCTTCAATTTTCGCAAAAATTTGCACGGATCACATTTAAAAGGTGCTGATTACGAATTTGTCAGTCATTTGGTCAGATTTGACGAGAAATGGGTAATTCGGGCCAAATTTGGATCAAACTTAGAAAGTTCTGCAATATTCATAAAACTTTCTACAACGCACAATTAGAAGTTGATGATTTTGAATTTGCCAGTCATTTTATTAGATTTGAACATAATTTGGCAATTCGGCAACGTTGTATTTTTGAGACTAATTATGCATCGTTGTGTTACGTCCTGAAGTCTTCAAGCCAAGCGGCTTCTTGTTTTTATTTAGAGTTGAATTCTTGAATAAACAAATTCTGAGTTGCATCGACAAACACTGCACCATGGATGAAAGAACTCAAAATTACAAACCTCCAGCGAGAACGGAACCGCCTACGAAAATTGAACCGAAAGACTCCATCGGACGAAAAAAAAACAACTTCAAACCACCTGCAACGCTCTAAAAACCGAGATACGCAAAACCAAGTTTCAATTCCTGAGTAAACTCCTTAATAGCAAAAACAACTCAGATTCATGGAAGGTAATCAACAAAGTTCTTCATACAAATCCAAAAGAACATTAATATAGATCCTGATGAAATACGCAAATTCTTTAATGATAACACGTACAACAGGGAAAATTGCAACACCCGCAACAACCATCAAAGTTATTATCGAAAGTTTATCTGATGCTCCGGACTCTTTCAAATTACCGCATGCAACCTATGAAGAAATCCTAAAATGTCTGAACTCGATCCGCAACGATTTTTCCACTGGTTACGATAAAATTCCAGCAAAATTCATCAAAAACACCGTGGAATATTTGGCATCACCACTAACACATATTATCAACACATGCATCGATGCACAGACTTTTCCCGAACAAATGGAAAGTGAGCTGCGTTAGCCCTGATAAAGAATCCAGCTGCCCTAATGGATTATCGACCAATCAGTATCCTGTATATTCTCTCAAAAGTCTTTCAAAAATCTGTACTAAACCAAATGGTCAAATACATTGAAGAACGTACTGTTGACCACTAAACACAAGCAGGATTCAGGAAGGGTCACTCTACCACAGCCATTCTTCTAAGTGGCCCTAGTTGTTTTTGCGGACTTCTCAAAGGACTTCCACACAGTCGATTATCCAACACTTATAAACTAAGTCCACAAACAGGGTTTTTCAAAAGCATTTATAGAGCTGCTGTATGACTACCTGCACCAAAGAAAGCAATTTGTCCAAATAAACGTTAGGAGCTCGGAATTTCTTCCAATCAATTTTGGTGTCACAACGCAGTATCTTAGGCCCGGTTCTTTTCAATTTATACGTGACACTGGTGAGCCACATTGGACCAAGTAACTTCCTTCAGTATGCAGACGACACTACAGTCCTTCGCACTGCCAAGCCAAAACATCTTACAAAAACAATTAACTCGATGCAAGAGGAAATCAAGCAGTTAGAAGTATAGTCTGTGAATAACAAGCTACACCTCAACGCAGCCAAAACTGAATTAATGATATTCTCAACTTTGCAAATGTCCAAAACACACAGACTTGAAGATCATCCGGCAAAAATCTTCAGTAATGGCAAGCCGATAGAAAGAGTTCAAAAGTTCAAAATCCTCGGTGTACATCTCCACACACACCTTCAGTGGAACGTTCACGTAAACAAAATCATCATATCTTCCATGGCAACGCTAAGATCTCTTAAAACAATTCCAAATATGTTCCAGCTTCTCGTTTAGAAAGATTGTTATGCAATCGCTGGTTCTTTCCAAAATCGAATATAACAACGTCGTATTTGCAAATGCGAGTGACTATATAATGAAGCGCCTTCAAAAAATTTTAAGATTAGCGGACATTTTTGTCAATAAAAGATACTGCAACGATATTGACATCATCAGTCTAGGTTGGCTACCGATCGAAAGGATCTCCCTTGCATTAGTGAAACTCGCAAACAAAAGCTTTGTATCCAGCTAAAAATTGGCCGACATATCTCCGATTGCAGCTCAAAACCCCAAAAGAACGCCACCTTCATGGAAACGATAATCGAGCAACTGAAATCAACACCGGTGAGATAAAAGGAACTTTTGCTTATGAAGCTGGAAGACGCTTCAACAAACTCACTCAGCCATTAAGAAGAGAAAGCAACTACCAGTGGTTTGCAAACGAAGCGAAAAAAATTTATTTCGATAGTGCCATGGCTAGAATTTTAAGTCATGAAGGACACCGATAGTATTCTTCCTTTCCGTATCTTGAGTTTTTGTTGTTGGTGGTGCTGTTGTTGTTTTGTATGGGTGCTTGTGTGTGTGTGTTTTATGTTTTTGTTTAAATTTTGTAACACGATATGTTGCATATATGCAACTTAAGAGATCGTTCACAGTACAACATTTAAATAAATATAAAAAAACTAATTCAAATGAATTCGTGAAGTTGTGCAAGTTATCAACCTCTTTTCGAAGTAGGGAACTACTTTTGTACTTTTGATATTCTTTCACTTAATACACAGCCAATCTTAAGCATTTTTTTTTCTCTGAACAGTTGGCGGGGGGACGTCTATTCGGGAGGTAAGAGTATATTCTCACAATTAAAAACCCTGAATTTTATCCGGATTTACAACCATTTGATATGATTTTAATAAGTTAATGGCAACTGGAATATTAGTGTATATATCTAACACGCCATCTAAGGGACTGTTCACAAATGACGTCAACTGTTAGGGGGGGAGGGGGGGTTATGCTAAAGTTGACGCTGGTTGACGGGGGAGGGGGGGGATGTGATACTAGTTGACGTCAACCACACAATTTTGCAGAACCTTGATTTTTCTAATTAAGTAAAGTTTCTTGTGAAAATGTTAACACTGAATGTGATCTTGATGTGGTCCGTGATGCACGAACGTAAAACAAATATTTTCACGTCTTATTAAAACTAACATACAAAAGGACAAGTGGGGGGGGGGGGGGGGGGGGGGCGGTCTTCTCAAACGATGACGTCAACTGAGGGGGAGGGGGCAACGCAAAGTTGACGCAGGTTGACAGAGGGGGGGGGGGGGTCAAAAATCTTGAAAAAATGGTTGACGTCATTTGTGAACAATCCCTAATGTCATCTGCGAAGTTCGCAATTACGGAATCCACTGAACAAGTGAAGAGATCATTTGATAAAAAACTTATACTTGTCTTATCCAACTCATCCGTATATTTGTTTTTATATATCCAACGTATTCATCGTCAACCACAACCATATGACTGACATGAATATAATGCTTTCCCAAAGTCATTATGTGGCCATGGGAATACCTGCTGGACGATCTCATCCAAGTCATCCGAAATGATGGATGAGTAGGATGGATGAGAATCTATACGAAATTATACTTCCATATTGAAAATAAAATTCTATACGAAAAGAAACTTCTAAATTGAATAACGGTCGACTAACAACATTTTATATTGAATTCAGTGGCATAACTGAGTCAAATGTAGGGCAGGTGCGTTTTTCAGATATTAAGCTTAGAACATACAACTTTTTAGCACAAAAATTCAACACTTTTCATACTATGACAACAAATGTTCTCAAAACTACTTTGGAAAATATCAAGGCACAACAACAATATTAACCCTATATGAGGTTCCTAAACTGTTTTACAAACAATGTATTCTTTTCACTAAAGAAAAACACTAGACGTTGAAATTATCGTTTCGTTAAAGTGTTATGTAACAATAGACCTTTCCCGAATATTTTTTTTATCACACTCTGCCTCGTTTTCGCAATGATTGATATGGCAACAGAATGTCACGGGACTTATTTCAGTAATGAGCAAAAAAAGTAGCCCGAGATTTCAAATTGATATAAGTTTTTATAGATTTATTTGTTTGTTGTGATTCTTGTACCATTAGAAAGGAAATTTCACAAGCTTTCTAAAAATACAGAAGCCAATTGCTGAAGTTGAATATCAAAGGAAATATTTACGTTTATATTTTTCGATATGGTCATTAAATTCTAATCATCGATTAAGACAAATTTTAACGAGAACGATTTTCATTGTTATAAACTTTCATTGTATTGTCTTTCTGTTATTGATCATTAAAAATGTGTCAAAGCGTTTCGATGTAAACTCCACATGGGAAATTTTAAAACAGACACGAATTTAAGATATGATTTTTTACAACGTGTGTTCTAAGCTTTTGATAAAGATTTTTGTGATGATGTAATGTTTTTAATTGCGTTCTTTGTAATATGCTGCACGATTCTTTTGAAATATATTTTAATGGATCATTATCTAAAAGATGTGTCAGTCTCATGCTAACAACTCCAATAACTCTCCAAATATATTTATCTGGCAAATAAAATATATATTTAAAGAAAATAGAAGAAAAAACCTACTTACTGATATAAAAATCGCATCAAACAAGCAAATTTTCATAAAGTTACAGGCGCTTGAAATCTACTTTTTTTCCGGACACACTGTATAATAATTGTGATAGTATTAGTGATTGAGCACAAGAGATTCGGTTGTCATGGTGTATAAGGGGCTGTGTTCCAACCAATGTTGGGCATACATGCAATGTTGGACTGAAATGCACAATGTTAGCCTGTTTTGGAATTACTGTGCTGTTTTCCTGTAGACCGTTCAGATTAAGATCGACACTGTAAGAGGGGATTCCATTTATAAAGTAAACAATGGTTTCCCCGGTTGATGACTGCCAAAGAATAATATCTTTTGTTTTGCCTCACTTTAGACTTCGCCTCACTCAGGAAGAATAATAGGCATATGCAAAGTTAGGCGTTAATGCACAATGTTGGACGAATGATGAGTTTTTCGATTTTTGGACAACATTGCATGTATCACAACATTGTGTGGGACAGCTGTTTATATGGAGGCGGAATGGATCTCGCTATTTTTAACAAAAAAAAAGTTTTTCTGACAAGTTCTTGTGCTTTGTTTTTACCAAGATCTCAGCTAGGCAGGATGAAAATTCTACATGTGAACACTAACCTGGCGAGTCCGGCTGGGATTTTATCAAACGAGTGCCCAAAATTGAGAGGTCACGTGATGTAAACAAACTCTAGCTTGGTTGAGCGAGATGAGCTGATTCGAACAACATAGCTTCCTTTTTTAAACAGATGTAAGTATGTGAAAACTAAAATGTGCACCCGCATATTTCCTATTTACGTAAGGCCGCGCAGCGGCCGCAATGTAAATTAGATTTTATGAATAAAATCGAAGTACGATCTAATACTGGATTCTCCCAACCTTACCGCGTTTGCCAAAGAGAGACCGAGGGTCATGTAACACAATAAAACAAAACGCAAATTTCAGTCAACAGTATTTTTTTTTTTTTTTTTTTTTTTTTATTCTGTAACTTTCATATTACAGATTCACTTCATCTTCCGCGATATCCACCACGATAACTACGGTAATTTCCACGTCCGTGTCCTATAATAACAATTAAGTATTACTAAGGGTCTGGGTAAGGGCGGGACAGTATTAGATCGTACTTCGATTTTATTCATAAAATCTAATTTACATTGCGGCCGCTGCGCGGCCTTACGTAAATAGGAATTTTATTTCATAAAATCTCCGTCGATCTAATACTGGATTCTCCCAACCTTACCGCGTTAGCGAAGGGTCGGCCCTACGGGCCGTTCTACCTCAGTTTAAAGCGTCCCCTAAACCTATAATTTGTTGAAATTTTTGAGATCCTTCCTCTATGTCCTTATGATAGTGGCGCTGCCAAGTGTATTCACTAGACCAATTTCCTCGGTCTAGGACTTCTTTTATCGACAATCCTTTCAAAGAGGCTTTTGACGTAGAAGCCGATCTAGTGGAATGTGCCGTGAATTGCTGTGTATCAATTCCCGACTCTGCAAGCGCTGATTTTATCCATTGCGCTATCGTTGATGTGACCACTTCTTGATGAGGATTCAATGTTGATAACAGTAGTTGCTTCTGATCACCAGCAACTCTCCATGGTTGTGAAACCATTAAGTATTTATCTATCGCATCTACAACACAAAGTTTTTATTACTTTGGTATCCGTTATATACTATACTTATTGGCCGATTGCCTCTTCTTCTACTTTTTGTTAATTTATGTAAAGTGAAAGTGTATTTATTCTCTGATCTTACCATATAATCTATATTAAGATGTCGAATTTCGGAACCTCTCGATGCTGACGTGAGGGCTAGAAGTGTCGCAACCTTGTGTGATAATAACCTCACCGGTAAATCTTCATTGAGTGGTAGTGAATCAAAATAGTTTAACACGGTCTGGACATCCCAACAAAGAACAAATGCGTGGATGTTCCCCCACTGGCCTATTATCAATTACCTCATGGTATGCTGAGATAGCCGACCTATGTGCGTTAACTGTGTTATACTCATATTGCTGCTGAAACATATATGCCAAATAATTTGCTATAACATTCACATTACATCGAACGGGATCATGCTGTTGTTGCACACACCAGCTAGTCCACTTTCGCCAGGCCGATTCGTAATTAGATAACGACCCTCTTCTTCTGCTATTGATGACAAGTGTTGCAGCTTGTTTCGATAAACCCTCTGTTTCCAAACATTCCCGGAAACTGTCCAAGCCACTAATTGCAGTTGACCTTGCATTAACAACGGGTGATAATCCCCTGCCGGATTCTGTAATAACCAGTGCACTCGAGGCAGAAGGATAGGGTTGGCTATTGACATCTGGAGTAAATCGGCATACCAAGCCTGTGTTTGCCAGGCTGGTGTTATTAGTAGAAGTTTCGTTTTCTCCACCCTTTTTTGTGAGGACCTTTCCCACTAGACAGAACGGGGGAAAAGCATACCCGAACATATTCCCCCACTGTTGTTGAAGAGCATCTGTGGCAAGACTTCCCGGATCCGCTCTCCATGACATGTATTGTTTCAACTGTTTGTTAGTCGGGAGGCAAACAGATCCACCTGGGGCGTTCCCCTTCTCTGAATAATGCGAGTAAACACTGTGGGATTCAGTTTCCACTCGCTGCTTTCCAGTGTATTCCTGGACTCCCAGTCCGCCACAATATTTAAATGACTTGGTAGATACTCTGCAGTAATCGTGATCTTTCGAGACACTAAATAATCCCAAATTTCCTTGGAGATTTGTAGTAGTTCCTTGTTGTGGGTCCCACCCATTTTTACTAAGTAGCTCAATGCTGTAACATTGTCTATTTGTAGATGAATCGATACTGATGTCTTGTTCTTGGTAAAGGAGAGAAGTGCTAATTTCACTGCTAAGAGCTCCAAGACATTTATGTGTTTTTTCTGTTCCATGAGAGACCACTGACCCCCTGTGGATTGGCCCTGACAATTGGCTCCCCAACCTTTTTTGGAGGCATCGGTCTGTATTATAAAATCTGGTGGTTGAATTTTTAATTGCTTGCCATTTTGAAGGGTTAAATTCTCCTTCCACCATTTCAATTCCTCCATTGAGTCTCTGTTCAGGGTAATAGTTGTTCGATAGGAACGCAATAGGCGCAGACTCTCTATTTGCTGCCTTTGCAAAAACCGATGTTGTATTCTCCAGGTAGCACTGCTTGTGCTGTGAACGATAGTTTTCCTATTAGCTGTGTAAGTTCCAAAACTGTTGTTTGTTGTTTGAAGATCATTTGAGAGCACAAATTTTGAATTTTTTGTATCTTGTCCTGAGGCAAGGCTAGGGTCAAAGTCTTTGAGTTGATCATTAGACCAAGAAACTCTATTTGTTGAACAGGGGCTAACTGAGACTTTTTCTGATTTATTATGAAGCCTAGTGCTGCAACAGAAAAATCAATGTATCTCGTGCACGAGTCAGCTCGACTATTCTCTGAGCTAACAACAGCATGTCGTCTAAGAAGACAATTATCCTGACTTGGATTCGTCTCAAAACTGATATTGGAATTTTTAGAAGCTTCGTAAAAATCAGTGGAGCCGGGCCCAGGCCGAAACATAGACACAGGAACTCGTAAAGATTTCCTTCCCACCGGAACCTTACAAATCGTGTCGATTTCTTTCCTAATGGAATGCAAAAGTATGCATCCTTTAAATCGATCTTGCACATGTAATCGTCTTTTTGGAGAAGATCTTTCAAAAGATGCAAACCTTCCATTTTGAAATGTATGAAGCTGTTGAGGTGCTTCAGATTTATTACTGGACGATTTCCCCCATCTTTCTTTGGCACCAGAAAAAGGTTGCTTAGAAACTGACCATTTTCTGGTCGAACTTTGTGGACCGCACCCTTCTCTAACATTTCCCTTACTTCTGAATCTATCAATGCTGTCTCTTCCTGAGACATGTGAAATGGAGGAGGGGAATGCGATTGGTATGGTTTGCTGGCAAAAGGTATTTCGTATCCCTCTACAATACTTAATATTTGTGGATCTTGAGTCAACACTTTCCAGTTTTCCTTGAAATGTTTTATTCGCCCTGCTAATGGAACATTTGGTATGTTTCTTTTGAAAAGATTCAGAACTAAGGGGTGTACATTCTGTAGATTCACACTCAGAGTTTCGGGAACCTTGAAAGGAAAATTTAATTGTGGTCTTACCTTGGTTACACTTTGTTTGTGGTAATACGCCTCCTCTAACCAAGGATACCATTCGCCCTCCCGTTCTACCACTTCTGAACGGGGGGCCACCTCGAAAGGGCTGCCCACGATGACCTCGACTACTGCTGCTGAAACCGACCATTTCTTTGCGAATAAGCTCTGAATATTTTTGTTTTACCTTCATTGTTGTGGACCAATCATCTTTGAATTGAATACCGAATAAATCTGATTGACCGTCCATGATATTGGCTTTTTCTTTAAGCACGGTCTTAGCTTGACCATCCTTCATTAACGATGATAAGGCATTCAAGCGTCTTTGGTAGGTCAAAGCATTAAATGCTTGACCAGTCATTGTTATTGACTTCTCAATAAGTTCATTCACATCGTCCAGGCTTACTTGCACATTGGGTTTCTTGCTATCAACAGCGTTTTCCATGGTCATCCATAGGCTTCCTAATGGGCCCATGATGTTAAGGATTTTCTGTTGTAATTTTTTAAGGATCGTATCCATCTGAAGCTCGGGATATTTTTTATGTTCTCTAATATGCTTTTAACAAAATCATCTAACGTGGCCACTCCTGCCATGTTCGCAGGAATAGGTGAGCTTTGTAAAATACTTTCTTTTACATCGTGTTCCGGAATGTAACGATAAAATTGTTCTTTCACATAAGTCAACATTTCATTGTTAAGGTCCAGTCATTAACCTTATCATTGGAAATGACTTGAAATCTTTTGGATGGTGGGAAATAATCCTCACCATCCTCATCTTCCAAGGAGGATTGGCTATATGCTCTTTTCCGTCCTTCATCGATAACACTGGCGTTATTTTCAGTCCCAGTGTCTCGTATTTCGGTTATGTCAACTACGTTATCCACAAGTGGGATTGATTCAGCCTCGTTGCTCGCCATTTTTGAGATAAAAGAAAATAAAGGCGAAGAATTCAATGGAGGTTTATACCTTCCACGAACTAGCAACTGGCTTATATAAACAGTATGTTTCTTGATGTGAAAACCTACTTCATACGTCAATTATAATGAAATTTGAGAGGATATAATCCGATCGTAATTAGAGATAATTTACCTTCGTTTTGTTTACGTCCGCTTCGCTTGGCAAACAAGATTGGAAGAGGTAGAACGGCCCGTAGGGCCGACCTTTCGCTAACGCGGTAAGGTTGGGAGAATCCAGTATTAGATCGACGGAGATTTTATGAAATAAAATTACATATTTGGCCGCACATTTATAACATGGAGCAAATCAAAAAAAGGTTTTAATTCCTTATGTTGCTAAAATCAGGAAAATATACCTTTCTATACCTTTGTAAAAGCAGGAGTGGTTACTGGATTGCAGACGTTTTCAAGGGCCACTGGACAGATGCCGTCAAAATCATGGAAAAATGGTGGCGGTACCCAGCCCTTAGATCTTACCGTAAACAGAAGTTTAAGGCTTATCTGCGTAAGAGATACACTACTGGTTTACAAATAGAGTTATGGAGCAGATTCAAACAAGGAGTTACACCTGAGTTAGGGGCTGATCATATGGAGCTTTTCCTCACGGCAGGGCAAGACGAGATGTTTTGACGAGATGCTAACTTTTATGCAATTCTTTCTAGATTTTTTTCTGATCATATGAAAAACAAAAAAATCACCCTGTCCGGGTCTCGTTTATTTTTGGCCAGGGTTTCCGCTTAAGCGAGGTGTTTTTTTCCACATGATCACAGATATCCCCAACCGGGACGAGATAACATTCACGCGTGCGCAGTAGTTACAATTTTTATAATAAACTAACAAAATAGTATCGAAAAAGTTGATATTGTTGGATAGAAAAATGAAAAAAAAGAAAAGTCTCAAGTGGACTTTGTGATAAATGGTTGGAAACGGTCTGGATTGATGGAATTTCTTAACAAACCCAGTGAAGAAAAAAGAGATGATCCCTTTGTTTGATAACATGAAATTAGTAAGAGGTTGACTGTATACCTTATGTATCATGTATATCATGTATAACTTCGTTGATGACAGGACTCTTTTCAGTTGTAAGTCTGCTATTTGTTAGAATACAGTGAGACCTCTAATAACTGTGAACTCTGTACAACGGCCACCTCCTGACTTGCGGTCAGTAAAGAAAGTCCCTAGCAATTTTAAGGTCAATCTCTTATAAAAAAAACAAACTTCCCACTAGCGGTCACATCCAATCAACAGTATTGTATCAATGTCTAATTTTACCTACAGTCGAGAAGACTATGAAGTTAATTCGACGAAGAAGATGACGCGTTATACAAAATTTGTCGGTTTTTATATCAAGATCCATCAAAAATTTCGTGATCAATTTACTCCGAAAAACATTGTTCGTGAGTCGCTTATTTGAAATCAGGCACTATATTTGTTCTTCGCCATATTGACAGAAGATTTGCCATTTTACAACACTCTTTTGATGAAAACTGAACATGCACGTGGTAATGTTAGGCATATATTTTCATTATATAAATATCACAAACAAACGAATATGACTCAAAGAAGTTTGGTTCCATATACGATATCCTCCCCACCACCAGTAACCATACCACATGCAACTGAGGGTCTGGGTAAATTTATGTAAATATGACACAAATTTCTGTTTTCGTGTAAACGCTAACACCGACTTAAAGAATCTGGTAATGAGGTTGGACCGCCTCATTCTAAACCGACTTAAGATCTAAAACGGCTAATCTTCCAAAGCGCCTCGAACTACACATCACCTAGCGACCCCAACGTCTAAAACGCCTCCAATTGAAAAACGCGTGGTCATCTAAAACGACTCGACGACTTGAATACCGCCTTATTGTGAACCGCGGTGACTACTAAAAACGACTCACGACTTGAATATCGCCTCATTGTGAACCGCGTTGATTTATAAAACGACTCGACGACTTGACAAACGAGATTTTGGCGTCGAATTAACTTCATAGAAGACGACCTTATGCAACCAAATTAAAAGGCAAATGAGAAAAGTTCGTTTTATTTATTTAGAAAATAGGTGTTTTTTAAAATTGTTTACTTCTGAAATTACTGCCGAGGTCATCAGAATATAAAAGAATCTTGGTAATAAGTTTTTCTAACCACTGAATGGCCTTTTCATGACCCCTCGCATGATACATCACCGGTATCTCATTTATTTAAACGCCCCTGCCACCTCTTTTGGCTAGTTTAAAGAATGTACATAATAAAAATTTCCTCGCGACGGTCAACTCTAAAACAACGGCCACTAGGTATGTTCACCGAAAATGGCCGCTATTAGAGATTCCACTGTACTTCTGGGATGGCAATTGTTGGTTCAATTAACTGTTTCCATAATTCATGTTTCCCTATCAGATGCCATACAATATCCAGAAAACCTCGTCATATTATTTTCTTTCATACAGTCAAACTTTAATGAACTATAATGAAGGTTTCTATTTTATCAGCAAAAAAGACATCATAACTTAGCATGGGAGAGTTATTTTTTAACAGACGCTATACGCACAATGGCTTCAGATGATATTTTTGATATGTCCTGATGTCTCCCTAATTTTAAACTTTTACTTTCATAGTTTCCACTGTTCCGACTAGATCTTTTAGCATCCTGTTTAAAAGGTGGACCTTAATAAAGCTTTTCACCTCATCGAGACAATGCTTGTTTTGTGGCCATGTTAATCTTCCTTTCATTCGTTACTTCACGTTCATCCCGGGACTCAACAGTTTCATCAACAGCCTCAACCACAGAATTTTCAGAGTAACTTCAGCAAAAACTTTCTCGTTTTTCGTCTTCAGTCAGTCTATTAAGTGGATCAATACTGATTTTACAACTCCAGTGTCAAAGTCAATGTATTCCTCGATGTTGGTTTCAGCAGAAATTTGCTGAAACAATTCCCGAAATTTCGTGCCAATCTGCTCAGGTATTTCTGCGCCGCTATTCTTGACTTCAAAGCCACATTTTCGGAAGCAGTTCTCGATGACTCCTGAGGCTATACTCTTCCATGCCATTTGCAGCCACGTAATTACTCGTAGGAAGCTGCAGCCATTATTAAAATGGTACAAAGAGTTGAGAGCAGTTGTAGAAAAACTTGGTTATCACGTTAATCATTCAAAATGTTGGTTAATAGTTAAATCACCTGAACTTGCCGATGCTGCGCATGTGTTGTTCGGAAAGACAGTGAATATCACAACAGAGGGAAAGAGGCATCTAGGCGCATGTATCGTAGTAAGAGTTATAAAAAGAAGTACTGCGAGAAATAAGTAGACAGCTGGAATAGTAATCTTGAAAAAGTGTGTGAAATAGCTAGAACACAGCCACAGGCAGCATATGCTGCCTATACTAAAGGCTACAGGTCAAAATTTACTCATTTTATGCGTACCCTCTGAGGAATTCCTACTTCAAATTGACGACTTACTCCATTATAAACTTCTCCCAGCTTTCTTTGGCGGTGATTGCGCAGTAATAAGTAGCCATCGAGACCTACTCGCCCTTAATACGTCTTAATACGTGGACTCGGAATAAACTGTGTCACAAAAGAGGCTCCGAAGCAGTATAAAGCATCGAAAACCGTAACCACAAACCATATTAACTCCATCATGCAGCAACACGGAATTTTGATAAACTTAGATGGTGACAATAAAACAAAAGCAGATCACAAGAGGGAAGTGGTAACGCAAATCGATCAGAAGAAAAAAGACCATGTCAAGAGCCTTCACGATTCGTTTTATGTGATTTAAGAAATTATGTTATCCAAGCGAGTGATAAAGAAACAAGCTCATGGCTTAACACCCTCCTGCTTAAAGACCAAAATCTTGACCTGAACAAAGAAGAATTCACTGATGCAATAAGAATTAGATACAACCAGTCACTGTCGAACCTACCCTCATTTTGTCCATGCGGAGAAAGTTCAATCAGCAACACGCGATGAACTGTAAAAAAGGAGTGTTTATCACCAGCAGGCATGATAATATTCGCGATTTCTTAACTGTTTGTTTGGATCAAGTGTGCAAGGATGTTCAGGTGGAGCCTCATTTTATCAAAGTAACGGACGAAAAGTTTTATCTTAAGTCAATAAGTCAGCAAATACAACCGACGATGCACGCCTCGCCATGAAAGCGAGGGGGTTTTGAAGGAAACGGCATTTTTCGATGTTCGTATAACGCACGTTAACTCTGTTTCCTCCAAAAACCACAGTACATCTCAATAGTTTCGCAGACATGAAGAGGCAAAGAAACGAGAATATTTAGAAAGAGTGCTCGAAGTAGAACATGGGACTTTCACCCCTTTGGTGTTTGGAAACAATGGTGGCATGGATAACGAATGCGAAAAGTTTCTCAAGCAGTTAGCGACAAAAATGTCCGAAAAGAACGATGAACGCTACGAAGAAACTATTTCCTGGTTAAGAACCTATCTTTGCTCTGCGTAATAGTAAAACGTAAATAGTTGTCCAGAAAAATCAAGCTTTAAAAATCGTGTGTATAAACAGAGATAAATTTCGCGTGTGTTTTATCCACCACGTTATTCTTAGTATCGATCTTCGCGGGCGGTCGCTCCAGTGTTTTGCATACTGTCCTAGTAACTAGTTCCAGGGTTTATCTAGTTAGTGCTTACATGTGCCAAGTGACACGAAATTTAAACAGTCACGAATTTCATTCCTATTTACTAAATGAAATCTTATTACGAAATCATGGAATCTTATGTTGACATGTAAGTGCCATATCGCTACATATTGCCTATGTAAGAAATGTCTAACCAATACAAAAATACTACGCTTGCTAATTACGAAATAGCCCCGATATAAAGTACTTAAAATTATCCTATCTGGTTTGAAATTTCATATCTCATATAACAACCTCCGCATCAACTTTCAATGCAGAAATGAGGCTTGTATAGACAACTACATAAGAATAATGCATTATAAACATGAAATAGGCGTAATACAAACTCCCCGAGTGAAGATAAAACAAACCCATAATGAAAGCATAATGTCAATGAAAATATTATGACTTTTCCTTCATTCAGGTCTCAGTATGTTATTTAGAAAGAGCAGCTAAACTCACAGACAATTTCGAATGGCATGGTTTTGAAGTTTATATCATAATACTTTCGGAATTTCCCCAACCACTAGGATAGTGTACAATTAACTCTATGCATTTCGAAGATATTTGTGAAAGATACAATCTCTTTTACTCCCCGTGTGGCAGCAATGCTGGTCTAGGGAAGCTTTATTAATGGAACCCCATAAGGTTATTGCTCACCTTTCCCACGGCATACTCATAATAAAACTGAAACACTGGGCCTCACAGCATTAAAGTTTGTACATCTGACCGACTAGACAAAGCGTGTTCGTGTCTGGTGCGAATTTAGCAAATTATTGGCTATTGTTGTGTCCATTTTTATCCAGAACTTACAGGATCAAAAACACTTTCACCGCTCATATACTTGACAGGACCTTGATTTCCTTCCAAAGGAATCTGGCCTTTCCGGTTCATTCTGTCATATAAACGACCCCAAAGGAAGTTGTGCAGGTCAATTGATTAACCAAGGAATGAGGGTTCACAAAATATAAAGCAAGTGTTTTTGATTTGGATAAACACTTTCTTTCGGAATTGTTAAATGATTACAACATCTAAGGACCTGCAATAGGTATAGCTGATGTGAGAGCTCAACAATTTCGTTCTAATTATCCTGAACATTTTGTTGTTTAGTCATAAACAGTTAAGCAGAGTAAGAAGCCATCAGAACCAAAAAAAAACAAAAAACAAAATGGAAAATGTGGCAAGTAACAATAATTCCACTTGAGCCTGCAAACAGTTAATTAAAAACACCAAGCGATAACTAAATTTCATCGACACTAAGGACTATCAATGAATCACAATCACATGTGTAACTTAACTAAGATCGATTGCTACATCATCGTAGGGCACATATAGTGTCTAGCGTACTCACGACAGCCACTCGTCGTTCCTTTATTGAGTAAACCTGTCGTTCCTAGCAGAAGGGGCATATCCTTTTATTCAACGAAACAGCAAGGCAATGATGGTAATGAAAAGTTGACAAGAACGACATGCGACGTTTTACATAATAAAGGAACGATAAGCGACGGTTGACAAGAACGACATGCGACGTTTTACATAATAAAGGAACGATAAGCGACGGTTGACAAGAACGACATGCGACATTTGACATAATAAAGGAACGATAAGCGACGGTTGACAAGAACGACATGCGACCTTTGACATAATAAAGGAACGATAAGCGACGGTTGACAAGAACGACATGCGACATTTGACATAATAAAGGAACGATAAGCGACGGTTGACAAGAACGACATGCGACATTTGACATAATAAAGGAACGATAAGCGACGGTTGACAAGAACGACATGCGACCTTTGACATAATAAAGGAACGATAAGCGACGGTTGACAAGAACGACATGCGACCTTTGACATAATAAAGGAACGATAAGCGACGGTTGACAAGAACGACATGCGACATTTGACATAATAAAGGAACGATAAGCGACGGTTGACAAGAACGACATGCGACATTTGACATAATAAAGGAACGATAAGCGACGGTTGACAAGAACGACATGCGACATTTGACATAATAAAGGAACGATAAGCGACGGTTGACAAGAACGACATGCGACGTTTTACATAATAAAGGAACGATAAGCGACGGTTGACAAGAACGACATGCGACGTTTTACATAATAAAGGAACGATAAGCGACGGTTGACAAGAACGACATGCGACGTTTTACATAATAAAGGAACGATAAGCGACGGTTGACAAGAACGACATGCGACATTTGACATAATAAAGGAACGATAAGCGACGGTTGACAAGAACGACATGCGACATTTGACATAATAAAGGAACGATAAGCGACGGTTGACAAGAACGACAAGCGACATTTGACATAATAAAGGAACGATAAGCGACGGTTGACAAGAACGACATGCGACATTTGACATAATAAAGGAACGATAAGCGACGGTTGACAAGAACGACATGCGACGTTTTACATAAGAAAGGAACGATAAGCGACGGTTGACAAGAACGACATGCGACATTTGACATAATAAAGGAACGATAAGCGACGGTTGACAAAAACGACATGCGACGTTTTACATAACAAAGGAACGATAAGCGACGGTCGTCAGGAACAATATGTGATGTTTCATATAAAAAAGTAAGTTAGGTAGCTGTCGTTGAAATGACTGGAAAGATAGGTAATGTTTAATAAAAACGGATAAACTCGGATGACTCTTGTGAATAAAATATAAACAAACTGTAATCTCTGCGAAATTAGCGTATTTGGTAAGAAGATTTCTTGTTTCGCTCGTGATTAATTCTGGTACGAAGCTGGGATATGCTGTATTTGTTTAAGTTCCCCTTTAGTGCTTCACGAATCCTTTTTTCACTTAATGATCCACCTTCAATAAGTTCCGCTCCTTGTGTACGCAAAATAATAATTTCGTCGACGGTCCATAAGGAAGTGCGTTTAGATACCGGTCCAAAACCACGGTCCAGCTACAAAGCAAGTAAGAAAACACATGAAATATATTGCTGTCGCCATATTAAAGTTATCTCTGTAATAGACCAAATTCCGACGGTTTTATCAAGGTTTTAACAACGGATAAACATATATACGGAAAGCCTAAATGAACGTTTAATCTTTAAAATAAAAAGTATAAAGAGCAGTAATTAACAATATCTTGCAGGTCCAAGTAGGTAGTAAACTATCGCAGTGATTACTATGCATGTTAAGATATTAAAATCAAAAGTTATATATGTGCTACCTACCTCTGTAGACACAACCTTTCTCATATTGCGAACTTTGTCATATACCTGCTGCGGAGAAGCATTCATATCGCCTAATTTTGAATAGTTTTCAAATACTTCGGCCTTTGACAATTTCACTGGTGTCCCGAATACTTCAGCAATCTTATCTGTTTCCTCTGTGGACCAAACCTTTCTTTTTGAAGGAGTCCTAGTCGGCGAACTAGCGTTGGCCACAGCTGATGGCTCTTCACCACCATAAAAGTGGTCTCGTAACACTTGGCTACCTTTTGCAATTGATTTCTTCATGTCAACCATATCGTAGTGGATATCTGACGTCTTCTTACTGTGCATCATAGTTAACGCTGCCTCTTTTAGAAATTCAGATCGTTTATCTCGCAAACCAGTTGAGGCTGATTTTCGAATGATGTTAGCAGTTAAATTCTTGGGTATATTTCGATTTTCAAAAATACCAGCTCTTTGCCATAAATTATGCAGCCTAGATTGATAGAAAAAATAATAAACAAATCGAAAAAGACATGTCTTCAAAAAATAAGAAATTTAAAGATCGAGACGAAAGTTAAGATATCTTACAAGAAGTTGCAAATTAAACGAGAAATGACCTAACTTAATTACCTTTTGCTTATGTCTCCAGATGTCATTGCTTTTCCACTCCAGCTCAAAAAGACATTTTCCGATTGGACATTCAGCTGACTGCGACATTGGTTGACGAAAATACACAACCACTTAAAATGCTCAGGCAAAAGAGTCACTTTAGCAGCACCATAAGTCTCCACTGTTTTATGATCCCATACACAAATCTCATAGGTATGTCCAAGTTGTTTGGCATTCTTGAATTCCTTCATATTCATATTGGCTGTCACTCCTGATCGATGAGCATTTCCAAAGTGCAGGATTGTGTATATGTGATCTCTTAGACAGCAGTACTCTGTCTGACTTAATTCAATGCCATTACCCTCTGCAAACTTTGAAAACAATGCTTTAGCTGCAATAGCATGTTCACTATTTTCATAACATGAAACCTGATCAGGAGTGACTAACATCTCCTGATCTTCCGCATGTCTAATATGACGCATTCCTTTAGCCTTCATGGTGTATGTCTTCATCCATTGGTCTAATTTGAAAATGAAATTCCGCACTTGGTCGATTGTTACACCATCAAGTAGTACTTCTTCAGATATCAGGTAGCTACAAAAATCCTTTAACGCGTACAGGTAAGTCTTAATTGATGATGGCTGCACAGAATGATCAGCGCAATATCCATTTAGATACTTCTCTCGTACAGCCAGTCCATTTCTTTCAAATAAAATCTTTAAGTTGTTTGTGATTCCAACAACTTGAAATAATCTTCTTAAACAACCAACCATACATGCAATTGATCTGGGCTTTCTCAATTTATCAGGGCCAACCATGTATTTGTAAAACTCATTTACCAAGTGTTCTATAAAAGGGTTTCGTTGCATGATTTCTTCCGATGGTTCAAAGTCCAAATCATTCATATCTTCAAGCAATGATTGATCTGTATCGGTATCCTCGCAGTCTTGCAAAACTTCGACATCACTTAACTCAATGACTGGCTGCATTTCCCAATTTTCCTCCATCTGATTTGTGTGTTTTTCCTTTGTTTTAAATCTATTTGCGATAGAGTTTTTGGCAAAATATCCTGAAGTTGCAGTTGTGCAGGGTTCTTCTGGGCCCTTTTTAACTTCTACTCGCTTTAAAACTCCGTACTTTCTACGAGGGGAAGACACAACTATATCAGGCATCAAAGAAGGCGAAAAATGATCAGCGGTTTTCAGTAAATCGTAATATTCCTTCGTCCTCTCCATTTTGTGTGTCTTTTGTAGATGTTCGTTTAAATGAAGTACAACTTTTAAGCAATCAGGGAATGGGCACATCCTTTTGCGATGATAACTTTTCCATTTTTTATTAGGTTTTTGTACCTTTATTTCATGTTCTTTGTTACTTCTACTATACAACCCAAATTGGGAAGTTGCAGCCACAGAGCTTTCTTGACTCCACTTATGTACTGTTCGCAGATGACGTGGTAGAGAAGAGCTTGGCTGTTTACAAACTGGACACTGCTTTGGTTTTCTAAAAATCAGACCAAACAATTTTCATGGAATGCGAACGGATACATGCAAAAGAATGGTAGGTGTATTAGCATATGCATAAAATATATACCGAAGCCCAGAGGTCTTCACTTTCTTTGCACAGTCAACTTGCGACATATCTGCGCACACATCTTTTCTATAAAAATATTTTCTACCACAATTAACTAGTTTGAACAGGTAAAAGAATTGAATTTTTGAACTTGTTTCCCAGAAAAAACTACAAAATATCAACCTGAAAATTGCATCGACTTTGGTAATAGCACCATTGCTACCAACAACATAGACAGGATTTGTCTCCAAAATAGAAAGATGAACATCATCTTCCTCTAAAACCAGTTGACTCGTTTGGCCATTTGATGGTTGGCCGATCTTCTGTTTGTCGAATGAATCATCCTCCAAAACCACTTGTTGGGCCTTTTGCTCATCCAATGATTGGTCGTTTGTGTTGGTCTTTTGTTGGTCGAATGAATCAACCTCCAAAACCGCTTGTTGGGCCTTTCGTTCATCCAATGATTGGTCGTTTGTGTCGATCTTTTGTTCGTCGAATAAATCATCTTCCAAAACCGCTTGTTGGGCCTTTTGCTCATCCAATGATTGGTCGTTTGTGTTGGTCTTTTGTTTGTCGCTAGAAAAAAAATGCATCAAAATTCTTCTTTAGATTCCTCCGTCTACTTCTACAAATTCTCTCTACAGAGCCTTCGAAATAAAATATACCAATACGACGCCCAATGTAACAATACATTACCTGAGTTTCCCAACAAAGTCAGCAAATGATTCTCCAGAGTCAATTGTTGCGTCAATGGCTTTATAGTTAGCAGAATTGCGAGCAAAGAGCTGATGCTGTCCTCCAAGCAAATGCTATTAAACGAATGGAAAATTAGTAGCATCCTACACAGTGTTCAAAAATAAGCTAACAGACTTCTTAATGCCCTACCATTTTAACGTTAACAAGGATAAGAATAAGGATGCCTTTTCCACATATGTAACAATTACATGATAGTATGAGGGTTTTCAAGTTGTCTTGCAAGGTTTTTAGGCTGTCCTTTTCAGATCAAATAAGGGACCCTGACTGGTAGACTGGTAGTTATATTTGTTATTAAACTGTGATACCATTACAGTTTTTTTATGTAAAGAATTCTTAAATCACAATTTTTTCCTACCTCCTTTAAATCATAATAACTGTCATCACAGCATTCGCAAAATCCTTTTGACTTTTTGTTGTCATCATAACTAAATTAAATTGCAGAAAACACACTGTAACTAGTCTGCCATTGGTAGTTATCAATTAAAAATCAATTTACAACGGACTAACAAAATTTCCAACTCCAAGGACACCTCTTCAATATATAGCGGTCTGAACTGCCTGCATAATGCAAATACAATTGATTTTAGTGCGTTTTACTGGAAACACCACCTGAAAATACACCTCTATTACAACTGTAATGATTACCATACATTGATTTATCTTCCACCTTGATGAAAGGCTCTTTTAGTCTCCTAACTAAATACGAAACAAACAGAATAGTTGAAAGAAAAAAAGTTACACAGTGCTTGTCTATAAAGGTCACTGCTCTTTTGAAATAGGTGACCTTTTCACATGTCTTATTGTGATAAATGTCACACCACAGGTTATATCCTATTATCCCGCATAAAGGTGCAGTTCTGTAGCATAATTGCTATGTCAGGCGGAGCAACTACATTGGGTAGTGACTGTAAAGAAAGAAAACAAAAGAGTAAAGGGCTTGGAAGTATCTATGTTGTGACAAAAACAGAAATTCCTATCTTAGATAATATAAGGACAACAAAATTTCATACAGTCTGTTACCCTTGATTCCTAGTACTTGCAGGTTCCTAATTGGATATTTCAATGGGGTAAAGGTGCTTGCACCATGTTCCAGATTAAGGCACAGTGTGCCTCTAAACAGGGGTGCTTACACACAGGGTAGTAGGCTTATGATGCAAATAAAACAAGTAACAGCACATGGAACAAATAGAACAGGTGGGTCTTAGATAAAGACCTAGATGTCCCATTCAGCCATAATAAGAAGTAATTGAATACCTTTGTTCTTAATTTGATTGCAATGTTTTTTTATTTTGCCATCCTAAAACACCAAGGTTTGCTTGTTACCCAACTAAGTAAATATAATTTTGCCAGATGTATACATCAACAATAACAAAGATAGTTTCACTTACTACATCTTCATCATCAATAAATGCAACAACCTGAATAAAAAACTAATAAGTCACAAGAAACTTGAAAAGTGATAATAATTAATTTTTTTGACATACCATTCCTTCACCAGCACCTTTATCAATACCATACTAAAATATAAATATAAATATAAATTGTAATACAAAAATTATAATTATCTAAAAGGTGGAAAGTTAATGACAATGAAAATGCAATGAAATCAAGACAATCAATCCCGTTGATATGAGCAGGAACTTCATTGATCAAACCAACTTAGAAAATATGGAGGAAAAGGTGGCCTCACTTCTTTCTTTGATACAAATGGCTTTATGTAGTTACACTAAAACAAAGGATACAATACATTAAAAAGTATTCAAAATACTTTATTCATCATCATCATAATAATCATCACCATAGGTTCAATGCCTTCCATGCCACTCTATCCCTAGCTATTTCCTTACTGACTTCCTTGTACAACACCTCAATTCTTTGGAGGCTGATTCTTCCCTAAACTGGAATATCTGTGAATCTAATGGGTCAGGTGTCAACTCCCATTCTTTCCAAATGACCAAATTTTTGGATCCTCCTTTGTTGCACACATTCTCCTAATAAACTATTACCACAATTTGTCTCTCAATTCAAAAAGAAATATTTTATCACTTAAACTAACCCCACACATCCACTTAATCATCTTGCCATTATTTCTTTCTAACCTTTTAATGTCTTCTTTTATTTACCTCATTTTTGACATTCATTTTAATATTCATAAGAGCTAGCCCTCTGCTATACAAACTTGACAAGAAAGTCATCACTTAAACTGTCATTAATTTTGATATTTCTGCACATGTTCTGCCACCCCTAAAGACCTAACATTCTTAAGGTCCGCCAAACTACTCTAATCTATTAAAGGCTTTTGTTGAATCTACAAATGCAAAATACAAATATGTCTTCCAAGCTTAATGATTTTCTTGTCTATAAACATTCATGAAATAATGCAAAATCAATATTAGCACAATATACAATTATTACTTACATCTTTTCGCCACAGTAAACCTTCATTGTTTGCCATGTAAGAGTAGCGCAATTCCTGAAATTTTTTGATTGGTTGTGTTGAAAACAAAACCAGAACTTGTTGCTGGTCCACTGTATATTGTTTCATTTGGCAATTAGTAAATTCTGGTGGACTGTCATTAACTAATCTGCCCAATCCACATGATAAGGTTGCATCAATACTAAAAGAGAGTAGTAATAATTCAATAATTTATGAACCACTGATGGCCTGTCAGTGTTTAAGAATAGTAAAAGAAGCTAAAAGCATTCTAAAAGCAATTTTATTATTATATAATTCAAAAAACATTTACAGTAACAGATTTTTGGTAATGATTAAAGACAAAAGACTACTTGTTAAGATAAACTTTATTTAACTGTTTTTTCTTATTGAAAATTTATTTCTATTGACTAGGGAATTAAGCAGAGCCTTATTCTAAGAGAGATCTGAGACACTATGTAATTAAAGACACTTCAAGCAATTAAGTGGCTGTAAAAGAGTTTTTCAAAAAATTATATTACCTCATTTTTTTACCATCCACGATGATGTCAAAAATAAAGCATCCTAGTTTCTTTCTTTGATAGTCTGCAGCTAAAATCTTGGACTTATTTCGTGTCACCAAATTACCTTTGTACACCAAAAGAGGTGTATTTGGCTCTATATCTTCAAGTGTGAAAACTCCATCACCTTTGAAAACAAGAAATCAGATAGATCGATTTTCCAACTTTCAAATTATGAAGCCATGTCCTTACACTCTTTATTGAAAAATGTTATAACTTGTGCACAAATTGAATAACCAACTTTAAATTTTGGTTATCCATAATATGAAGTCATAATGTAAAATTATCATGTGTTTATTTAGCCCAAAGTTTACAGTGAAGTTAATGTGAGAAATGAAAACAACTCATTTTGTAAAAACAAAGCTTTTGTTATTCATTAGTGCATATAAAAAATTCGAGTTAATCTAAAAACAGAGAGATAGCAAAAGACACAAAGAATTCGACAACGAAATTCCTGCCCATTGCGTTAATAACTTGTAAGTTTGGGCATTAATTTAATTTTAAAAGCAAGCCAATCTTTCAAATAATACACACCTATGACATTATCTATTCTTTCCTTGAACAGAAAATCTGGGTCATTCTTAGTCAAGGAACGGATGATCTCCTTAACATCATCTTTATTCTATGAAAAATTACAATTTTATGTGGATAATATTGAATACTTTTCCAAAAATGAAACTTATATAAAAAATTAATTGTAGTTGTTGGAAGTTCACATACCCTGCCTCTCATTCTATGTTCTCTCATTCTAGCTTTTTCAAGAATGTAATCTAATCTGTATCTAATAATAAACTGATCACACTAATGTGCATTATGAAGACTAGAACAATAACTACAACTTCAGAAATCATCAAAGTAATACTTCTACTATTCAAGTGTTCAGAGTAACATAATAATAGATGTACATTTACTGACTTAATTTTCATCCCAAGCTAATTTTCATGCAGATCTGTTGCTAAAGGGTGCCCCAAAAATAAAAACAATGGAAATTCAGTCAAAAAGGTAAGCATTGATAATTAATCTAATTACAAGTCGAGAAATCAATAATAAATAATTATTGCTTTCTGTGGTACAATAATTAACTCTCTCTCATTAAACTTCATAAATGTGTTTACTTCATAAAGTGCTAAAGTACAAAATTTGCTTCTAGATGGCATTAAGCTCCATTGTTTGTAATAGAACAGTTTATGGAAAACAAGTATCTCATATAGCTCTTGAATATTAATTAGAAAGTTTGCAAGCACTTTTCAAAAGTAAATGATAATGCTAAAAAAAAGTAAAAGATAATGCTGGTTTCCAAGATTTCTCTCAAGAGAAAATACCCTTTGCAAGATCTGAGAAGGTAGCATAATTGGAAAAGTTACTTATTTCTAGTGCTTCTTCTCCTTTATAGAACAAACAAGTAAATAAACAGAACATTTACTCATTACTTCCATTAAATCTAAAAATGAATATATTTTGTATAACAAAAAGTAAAGCAATAAGGGTGTAGCTTGGTTTCAATCCTGATGATAGCATACTCCATACTGTATTTTGGATGGGAAAAAACAAAAGATATAATTTATAAAATCACTTGACTATGACGAGAAAGGGATAATTAAGTTCTTCCTTAAATTTCTTGCTACTTGGATAAAACAGATTACACAAATACACAGGCTGAGTGCAAAAACAATTTTCATAACATCTTCTTCATTGGTTTCTTATCAATTTTCCACATAAAGACATATAAAAATACCTGAGCTCAAACTAGCAGTTATTGGCAGTCTTTGGTACGGTTGTTGGTGAATGTCAACCTTTCAGTATTGAAAATATGTTGAGCTTCATTCACCAGTTTATCGGCCTTTCATGATTATGTGTAATCCACTCAAACTACAATATAAAAGTTGGTAAGGTAATTTTACTGTCATGGGAGACATATCAAGGAAACTGTGAAATTTAATATAAAATGATTGTTAAACAAGCTAAGACATATATACTATATAACATTTCCAGAGAATATTAAAGCAAAGTCATAAAAACAATGATGACTAATGATGCAAATGTAAACACTGGTGCACCATACTGATATATGTGAATAGTTTGGGAATGTATAGTAGTCCACTACCCAAAAGTCAGATTAGCTGAGTGATCTTTACTATACCAAGTAGAATAAGCAGTAGAGAGTCCACCAATACAAAAAATATAATTTGATGTCAGTGCTACGGCCAAAGGGGCTCAGATAATCAGCATAATGACAAAGAAAACAGGGTTTAAGTATGAGGCACCGGTAGATAGAAATTCATTACCGTAGATTTGCCTGTAGTTGCAACTGTACCTGGTGTTAAAACAAACGTAAACAAAAAAATTTCTGGTCTCCAATTTATATCTGATGAACTACAAACTTGTACACAAAATTAGTCGTCACACTAATAAATTGTAATACAGAATGATCATGTAGATAATTACAGTTCAATTGACAACTCCCAATGGTCATGTGTGTGGACTTTGCAGCTCGGAATTTTGTTTATTTACTTTCGTTTTAACTCGAGGTACAGTTTCAAATCCTGGCAAATCTACGGTATATATAAACAATGTACCGTCATTCTTCCTAACTTCAGACACTCTTCCTAATTTCGGACGCAATAAAAGCATGACTGTAAAATACAAACCAAATCAATAGTAATTCATACTACACTGTCAATCAAACTAAAACCAAAACACAACAAAATAAAAAAACTAAACTTGTTAAAACAAATTTTAATTAAAAGTAATCTAATTCAAATTGACCCATGAGACGTTCATCGCATGCAGCTAATAGATGATCTCTGCTATGCGCGATTACGCAGTGGGATTTCTCCAATTTGACATGTCCGAAGAAAAATTATTTTCCGCTCCGCACTGAATATTATATCAAGTGGTGAACCGTTTAATCGAAAAGGTCATTCCTTTCTATTATTTCATTGAAACAGCGAAGGGAATAGGAATAATTTGAACTTTTTCTGTTTAGAATTTTGACGCTATCCAATCAAATAACTTGAAAACTTCGCTTCGCACAAATTTATTCGTCTAGTGAAAAACAAAGCCCATTTTGTCATGTCTAAACCTCTTGTGTGTAGTATAGGCCATTAAAATTATTTCTTGCACAATGTTTTTTTTTCACGGTGATGATTACCATTATTCAACATCTCTTTTGTGTTTCATAAAATATTTTAGTATTTCTCGTGGTTTGGTTGAGTATGGATGTATATATATTTTGTAAACCAGACAGGTCTGTTTATTTATTGCGTCCGAAATTAGGAAGAGTGTCCGAAATTAGGGAGAATGGCGGTACTGGACAACAATATGACCAGAACAACCTGCCTAATCACTATATATCTGATCCAACTTAAAGGACATTTTTTATTTTACACCTTGTACAAAATAAAAATCAATAATTATAATGTACGAAAATAGATATATGAATAGCTAATGTGTATTGAAACGTCAATTGTTTTTAAGAGGGCTCCAGAGAACCAAATAAAGTGACAACATTTTGAAGTGCATAGAGAGCATTTTAGTTCTTGCAAGGTTGCGTGTGCATACTCACAGGAATATGACTTGATTAATGACATTCTATGGTTGCAACATATATACAGTATATCATTATCGAGCAAAGAACACTGGTTGTTTATAAACATTATACCGTAAAGGGGGGTGACTTCGATCAATTTTGCCACTATTTTAAAAGTAACTTCCGAAATACTAAACCATTACTTCTGAAACTTTGGAATCATTACATTACATATTTCTTCTATTTCATTGCAAAATTTCACATTAACTTAACTTGTAATTCCAGAGAAATAACCTGATCTTTCCAAGAAAACGACAATATCGATTATGGGGTGACTTCGATCAGCTTATGAGAAGCGCCAAATTACTTATATTTATATTTGACGATGTTTTTAAAGCGCCATTATTACAATATTAACAGACCACCATTTCTCATCCGCGGTAAATGTTCGACCGTGAAAGATCAGCGAATATTAGTAAAACAAAAGATATTTAAGACTTTCACACATGTGTGACCCTCGTTAATACGAAACGAAATTAACATTGAAATTTCATTGTATCTCAAACAATATTTTTGAGATCTATCATCATGGGGAAAGAGCACGCTTATTAAAATTTCTTCGGTAAGTCATTAAATCTCCCATGAGATACGACGACTTTTCACGAAGTTCTTGCGAACATGTAACTTATAGCGATATAAAACATTCGTTTTTTTTCGTGTTTTTATAAACACGATATTATCGATAAAGGAATAAGGAAAAGAAAAACAGAATATAGCGGTGAAGAACAGAATTTCTTTCAGACATATTATAATTTTCTTTACCATCAGCCTCTATACTTCACATATCTACCAAAAATGTCCAGGCTAAACTCTTGAATACGACGTAGAACGATGACATATGTGAGCGGTGAAAATTTTGATGTTTTTCGTCGTTAATTTCGGAAGAAATTGATTGTTTCGCTTGAAGACGATTCTGATGATATTTTACAATAAGAATCTAAATGAAAATCTTAAAAAATGTGAAAAACGCACTTTAATTTCAGAGTTTAAACAGTTTATTTTTACTGATCGAAGTCACCCCGCTGATCGAAGTCACCCCGCTTTACGGTATATGTCACTTTGAAACTCAACTATATATTCTGTACGGCCTTCCTAACTCCAAAGACAAAAAAATAAACAAAGACTCTGGTCATGAAAATACATGTACATACTATGATTTTCAGTTGAAACATGGTATATATAAAAATTAATTTTCACATGATTAAGACATTATTGGAGAGTCATTTATTTTTAGAAAGATATAAAAATGCGATATAAAGACTGAATAGTTTGAATAGTATAGATAGCTATTTATTTGAATTTTCACCTGAGTTGTCCATCGTCCTTTTGCCGATTGTCTTTCTTTTGATTACTGCAGCACGAGCTTTACTAAGCATCTTCGTGCCCTCCATGTCGACGCCATTTTGTTAGTATGTCTATGCATTTTCACGGCGTACGAAACTGAAATTGCGTGTTTCCACTCGTTCCGATAACGTTGCAAAAAGTTCCGATATTGTCTCATTTCGTTCCGTATATGTTGCATATCGTTCTCGAAGATCACAAATCGTTCCTAACTGTCACGGATCGTTCCACAATGAGCACAAAATCGTTCCGTCCACATACTTATTATTATTATTATTATTATCTATATATTAATAGCCGATTCTTTGTTTGTCTGTTTATCTGTCACGCAAAATGGTAGATTGAGTTGAGAGAGAAATTATTTTATTTTGTTTTTGTGCGACGTCAGTGTGAAACCATTGTATTGAGACCCTAATCGAATGTGACGTTTAGGGAAAATTATCTCCGTAACCAATAGAAGAGATAACTGCCGATTTCTGTGGTCCGCGATACAGGCGATGAGGTGATGAAAAAAAGTTTTTTTGGGAGGGTGTGTGACGTCATGAAAATCTTTGATCGACGATAACTCTGTAACGGTTGGTCGTAGCAAAGCGATCCCGTACATTTTTTTGATCAGTTTTTCGAGCACTACAATATTAGCCAAATTCCAAATCGGGGGTGTGAACTCTAATGTGGGGAAATTTTCACAATATCCGCCATATTTGTTGAGATTGATAAGCGATTCAAGCAGACAAGACGGTACAGACAAAATAGTTTACTGGAATTGCAGTGTTTTAACAACTTTAAAGAAAATAACAAGAATGGAATGACCTCGAAGTATTATAGATTGCCAAGAGACAAACAAAATGTTTCATGTGCTGCACATTGTAGATCCTGGGGAAAGAAAATCACCGCACGATTTTCCGAAATCTTATTATTGTTCCTGAATCACAGTATCAGCTAGTGGAAGTAAAGCACACTAGAGCAAAAACAGCTATGAACTGTAGTAAATTACGAACAGAAGACAAAAACTAGTTTTCAAAACTATACAAGAAATAAACTGACAACTGCAACCCAGAATCATTTACCTAGCAAAATTTCCACTGTAAAAACTGCACCAACAACATATATAGTACATCTGAAAAACTACCAAGATTTTATTTGATTGACAGGTTCTGAAGACAAGCAAGAAATTAAATATTGGTATTATCCAATGTATTATTTTTAATATGGTGATCTGCTCTGTGACATATGAGCGTTTCAACACTTTCAAAAAATAACCAAGCTGTGATGCTATGTGAAGTGGTGTCAAGTAGTTACATTGTTTGTTGATGAGATGAGGTGCAGCGTTTATCAAGAAGGTGAATGTAGAAGAAGAATTATTGCGTGCAGCAAAATGAAGTGCTGTTAATCCATATTTGTTCGTCCTTTCTATCTCTGCACCTCTCTGTCCATATATACCCTGGAGAAAACAGGATTCCTGGTTTTTGTCGAGGAAGAGCACCAATTATTGATAGATATGGGATTCACTACTGTGCAAGATCTGTGTGCCATTTAAGGTATTCACTTAAACTGACCGAAACAAAAGGACACTGAAAATGAAATTCAGTGCAACTTGCTTCAAAAAGAATCCACATTGAACGATTCAATGTTAAAGTTGGGGACTGGACTATTATATTAAGCAAAGTGGACAAACTGGACTAATTGAGTGTATGACAAATGCTTTGTCATATTGTTAACTTACGTTACTACCAATTGCAACAAAAAACTAAAAGACAATGTGATGGTAACAAATTTATGATGAATGGATGTATTCTAAGTTTCTATTTGATAATTTTTTATGTAAGATAATGAAAAATCTCAAACTTGTTGATAAAAGATGTCTAATGTAAAATCCAATATTATTTGCCTCGCAGGACCTTAAGTTACAAATTTTTTCTGTAAACTTTAGCCTTCCCACTTCATATGCACATATACTGATGTGAAGCAGCAGGGGTTAGAGATTTTTGAGATTTGTTGGTAATATTAACTATTAGGATTGTACATTAGTAAAACAACTTTATCATTTGTCAATACACCTTTATTTGAAATAATGTTGTGTATTAGTTATCTTTAGCTTGTCCATCAAAATGTTTGTTTATTTCTGACCATTTGTCACTTGGAATGTTCAAAAACTTTTCTTGAAATTCTACCCGCTTCATGTATGTATCGATAGTCTCCAAACAGATTAAAATTAAAAAAATGTGCTAAAAATGTTGTATCACAGATGATTGTCTTTCAACTTTGGAGTTTGATAACACTGAATTAAGATGTTCAGATGAACAATTGTTTCGAAGCCACTCATCAATCTGACCTTTCGTGAAATTTGCAATGTTTTCCATATTATTAAACCCCTAATTTTCTCAAAACAACTGTCTACATTCACAAAAACACAAATGAAAACCGCTTCCAAGCTACCATTTTGAAAAAATTTCCCCCCAAAACATCGCGAACGCGTTTTGGAATTTGGCTAATGGGCGCACTTATCATTGTCAATTCTTTAATATAATTTTGGGTGAACTCAACGCAGGCTGAACATGGGCGGCGAGCGACCCCGCCTTGGCGTCTAGTCTATATATTAATAGCCGATTCTCTGTTTGTTTGTTTGTCTGTCACGCAAAATGGTAGATTGGGCTTCTGCAACGGAGAGGTCGCGGAGAACTTAAACGTAAATCACCTACCAAAAAAAACGCGCTCTAACATGGGTGCTATCAAACAGGGGGAAAATGGTTTCTCTTCTTAAAAAGTTCACACGGGAGGAGAGAAAAAAGGCACGTGCTAAATGAATAAAGGGATGAAAAAAACGTTCGATCAAAAGCGCTTAACAATTAAAAAAAGAAATTAAATTATTAAAAGAAAAGCAAAAAGATATTTTGTTTCATTATACTCTTTTTCTATCTATCGGTTCTTAAGCATTTTAATTGCTTGAAAAAAAAGTTCACCCGTCTCAGACAGTCAGGCAAGGATATGGTAGGATACACTAGCAAACCGAACATGCTGCCACGTTCTGCCACTGCTGCTTTTTGTCCAAAATATTTAATCAGTTAGTTTCTTTGTATTTAGTTGATGTATTGTTTTCAAAGCCAAGTCAACGTGGAATATAAAACTAACAAAAACTAGAAGCCTCATGGCTTGAACAATTTCCGCATCAGACCTAGAGGAAATTGCTTTAGGCTAACTTTCAAGATATCTGAATGACTATTCATTATTTTATTGCTGCTTATGTGAGAACAGGTCTATCACAATTCCCAAAATATGAGTTACGGTTCACATGGAAAATAAAATGATATTCGATAGAAGTGAATCAAAATCATTTGAAAAAAAAGGCTGTATGGGATTGAAGACTTTCACAACACTATTAAACTATTAAAGTTATACAAGCAAACTCGTTTAAAAACTGAAGACCTCGGCTATCTATGACCAAATCTGCAAGTAACTGGCAACTTTGATATCAGGACCTTACAATTGTTCTTCGTGCACATCTTCCAAATTTTGCCAGAAATGTGAATTTGGTGATATATTTAAGTAAACATTACATGAAATTGTTCATAGCTTGCATTAATAGGAGCAGGAGAAACTTGGGCATTTCAAAGATTTTAATCCATGACATTTAACAGGATAACAAGAAGATAAAAATTATATTGCTTATACATAACTTAAATCAATATAACATACAATATGAAAATCTATTTCTACTAAACCTACCAGTGGCGGATCCAGAGGTAAGTCGCAACTTGTGTAGGAGAGTGTTAGCAATTCAAACATAAAAGAAAAAGGTTCAAATAATCCCATTGATAATATGAACTGAAGTCACAAATTATGCCAATGCGCTTCTCCACAAGTTGCAACTACACTCTAGATCCACCAGTCTCCATATTACCATTTCCATACAGTTTATAAATAACACCAATGTGCACGAAAAGACAAATGACACAATGAAACTTTGTTAGCATCTGTATGAAAATGTTCTTTTCAAACATGATATACCTTAAAGGGATTTTTTTACGTGGACTAACTTTTGCGAGCCAAGGTTTGAGAGCGTTTTGCATGGATTAATTTTTTAAGTCTGAGCTTCTAAAGGAAAATGTTTGGATTTATATTTGCGAATGGGCACAAAGTGCAATGCGTGTACTTTATAATATAGCTAAAAGGGGAACTAAACTTGAAAATTTAATTTTTCAAAAATCTTTTTCTACTTAACCTGTCTGTTAATATAACTTAAAAAATCATAATTTTATAAGCGAAAGAACTTTTATTCTACATGAACGAGCTCTTTATATTTCTGCATAAAGCCGGTTTTTTTCAAGATCGCTGAAAAGTTTGGGATCTGGAGCCGAGAATTTATAGTGACGTAGAAAAGTTCAAAATAAATGTAGCGTATGTTATACGAGGAAAAGGAACATGTCTGAAAGTAGCAGTGATGAAAGTTTTAATTACGAATTTTTATATACGAACAACAAGTTAGTTCCCTATCCTATAGCTTTGAGCCAACGGTATCTTCATCAGAAGATGAAGACAACGATAATTCTGAAACCAATCGTACTGATGAAAGCAATCGTACTGAGTATACAGAGTGTCAAAATTGAAAATTAATGACTACAGAAGTAGAGAGTATTTGCAGCGAAAATCACCATTTCCATGCCTGCCACATTGCAAAACCAATGGGTGCTTGATAAGTACAAGGAAATAGTTAATATACGAAAGGTACACAGAGCCAAAAAATGAGCATAATAAAATCATGAAATTTTGCGTGGATTTATTTTAACGAATCCTTCATTTCTTGACGTTTTGCGTCAATTTATTTTTAAATATTTTTAAAAGTCGCAAAACTTAATCCACGCAAAAAAAATCCCCTTAAGGTATTGTGTCCTAGAACATATTCCACTCCAAATTTTCACAAGCTAATCAGTCCAACACAGTGATAACTTGACCGACCATTGTACAGTGATGAATAATTTGATAACAGTATGGAATTCCCCAAATTAGCTACTCCCTTCTTTAATTTGTTACTGCTTTTCAATTCACTATGATGTTTCAGAGCCAGAAAAACAGTTTTATAAGACATATCGTTCACCAATATCTTGCACATGTTTATACTTGCAGTATGTATGTTTGGATCACAACACAAGTGATTTGTGCTGCTATGTATAACAATGTCATTTGTTTTTTAGTGTTTTTTTCAATATCTTTAACTTTCGGTGTAATATTTATTAAATGAAACGAACATATTTCATGCAGTTATTGATAGGACGTATTCACCAGTAATTTTGATGCTACATAATTTCTGCTGTGATATTTAAAGTTTTTTCCAAAGTTTCGTTTACTATCAAACATTCACCTTCTTTTTCAAGAATTTTTTTCCAGAGTCAGCTAAATATCAATATTTCCTCCATAAGGAATGTTCTCATGATTATATTTCGATTGCAATAGTAGATAAAGTCTTAAAATTCTTCTTCAAAGTTTCTTCTAAATAATCTATACAACTTCCTCAAAACATAAACCAAATCGGTTCGAGAACGTTTCACGTGCTCGGTGTGCATATTTTACTGACTTTTTAAAGAAGTTTCAAAGGATAATTGGATTGGGAAGTTTTCAACATAAAACGGCTAAAATAACTTCTAAAAGTATAAAAAAAGTATAAAAAAAGTTAACATTTTTATGAATTAATATTGAAAGTGGCCTTTTTGTATTACATTTTGCATAGAGTTTTGGGTCTTTCATTAACTATTCTGAATAAACAAACAATCCGAAATCCGAACGGACTTTCCGAAAACGGCAAAAAACTGTTACATAGACAGTCAGATAGATAGAATGTGTAAACCAAACAATTTCCTACGCATAGCGCGCGGAAAATGAATAATAAAAACAAAACGTTATTCCTATTAGTTCATCAGCCAAAAAAAGTCTCGTTCGATTGGGGTTACAATGTATTTGCTTTGAACTCACGTCGCACACAAAAAAAGAAATAATTTCGCTAACAACTCATCTACCATTTTGCGTGACTTACAAACAAACAAACAAACAAACAAACGGAGACTCGGGTATTAATATATAGACTAGTCGCAAAGGCGGCGTCGCTCGCCGCCCATGTGCACCTGCTCTGTGTCACCCCGGGGACCCCAGTAAACCTCATATTTCTTGAAAAACGGCTCGTACAACCTGTGTTCAGGCAGAGGCAGATTCGAAATCAAATATCAAATATCAGTTTAAACAATGGTTCCAAAAAAACCCAAATTTCATGATGTGTTACTTATTTATTTTTTAAAACAATCGTTGATCAGTACAACAATGCACTCAAAACGTAGAAAAAACTTCAACTTTTTATTAGCTTTTGTTTTAAAAAAGTTACGCGCTCTAACATGGGTGCTATCAAACAGGGGGAAAATGGTTTCTCTTCTTAAAAAGTTCACACGGGAGGAGAGAAAAAAGGCACGTGCTAAATGAATAAATAGAATAAAAAAACGTTCGATCAGAACGCTTAACAATTAAAAAAAGAAATTAAATTATTAAAAGAAAAGCAAAAAAAAAATAACATTTTTATGATACTCTTTTTTTACCTATCGGTTTTTAAACATTTTGATTGCTCAAAAAAAAGTTCACCCGTCTCAGACAGTCAGGCAAGAGTTAGTGGCAAACCGAACATGCTGCCACGTTCTGCCACTGCTGCTTTTTGTCCAAAATGTTTAATCAGTTAGTTTCTTTGTATTTAGTTGATGTACTGTTTTCAAAGCCAAGTCAACGTGGAATATAAAACTAACAATAATGATAAAAACAAAACGCTATTCCTATTAGTTCATCAGCCAAAAAAAGTCACGTTCGATTGGGGTTGCAATGTATTTGCTTCGAACTCACGTCGCACACAAAAAAAGAAATAATTTCGCTCACAACTCAATCTACCATTTTGCGTGACTTACAAACAAACAAACAAACAAACAGACAGATAGACAGACAGAGAATCGGCTATTAATATATAGACCAGCCGCCAAGGCGGCGTCGCTCGCCGCCCATGATCAGCCTGTGTTGTATCACCACCTGCTCCAAATTATTGCACTTAAAACCAGCGATAAGACTTTCTTTGTTGCTGGCTTTATCACTAAATAAAGCTCGTTTGCACGTGAAGAGAAATACGTTCCTGGTGTTTCAAATCTTGCATGTTCTTAACTCAGCCGTTTATTGTCGCGGTCGCATTTAAGATGTCAGCAGACTTTCTCGCTTTACACAATGCATTCCGAACGTGAACTGCACGTGGTTTTTCTTTACGATTTTAAACCAATCAAATATCAGTTTAACAATACACTCAAAACGCAGAGAGAAAAAACTTTTCAATTTATTATTAGCTTTTGTTTTACGCGCTCTAACATGGGTGCTGTCAGAAGTAGGTGAAGAAATGGTTTCTTTTAAAAAGATCACACGGGAGGAAAAAAAAATTCACGTGCTAAATGAATGAAGTGAATAAAAAACGTTCGATCAGATTAAAATAGATTAAAAGAAATCGATTAAAAGAAATTAAGACAACTATTAAGACAAAAGCAAAAAAACATTTTGTTCCATGATACTCTCTCGGTTTTTAAGCATTTTGATTGCTCGAAAAAAAGTTCACCCGTCTCAGACAGTCAGGCAAGCGTTGGGATACACTGGCAAACCGAACATGCTGCCACGTTCTGCCACTGCTGCTTTTTGTCCAAAATGTTTAATCAGTTAGTTTCTTTGTATTTAGTTGATGTATTGTTTTCAAAGTCAAGTCAACGTGAAATATAAAACTAACAATAATAATAAAAACAAAACGTTATCTCTATTGGTTCGCCACCAAAAAAATAGTCACGTTCGATTGGGGTTGCAATGTATTTGTTTCGAACTCACGTCGCACACAAAAAAAGAAGTAATTTCGCTCACAACTCAATCTACCATTTTGCGTGACTTACAAACAAACAAACAAACAAGCAAGCAAACAGACGGAGAATCGGCTTTGCTTTTTTGTTTATGCTGTCTATTTAGCTAGGCAAACTGACAAAAAACACGATGCCCGTCGTGTTTATTTTTGTTAAAAATTACATACTTTCATTGTCCTGTATTGTTGTTTTGATTTGCTCAACACCAGTTATGAATTCTGAGCATGACTCTGCAATCCCTCAAAGGTTTGTAATGCCTAGATCACAATTTGATAGAGATGTAGTTGATGCATGGCATCAACAACATGCACGGCATCAACAACATAATGAGAGGCAACAACATTCTCCTGCTGATGGCCCTTAACAACGTTGTCGCATTAGAAATGCTGAATGACAAAGGAGATACCATGCCAATCAAAGTGAAATTCGTGCCCAATTGAGAAGGGAGAGGGATGCACAAAATAAAAGACAGCGACGGGCTAATGAACAACCCGAACAGACTGCTGCTCGACTTGAAGCACAAGCTCATCAACAGCAGTCGTTAAGAGATAATGAGCAACTGCCCGACGCGCAGTTGACGCTTAACAACACCAAAGATCATGTGTGGGAAACAGACGAGTGCGTAATAATAATAATAATATTATTAGATCAATCTAAATTACATTAGATATTGACCGGTCGAAACCTAATTGGCCGACCTTATACAAATCTGTTCTTAATAGAGTCGTGAGAGGGCGCTACGGTGCAATACTTCCGGTGTGGTACATTCATTTATGATGACTGTGTTGTAAAGTGTTATTTGCCGACCTTGTTTCGTTTCTTTGTTGTTGTTGAAGAGCAATCTTTTTGTAATGCTGGTGTCTGGTTTACGAATGGTGTGTGCAACGTAGTTTCGTTGTTGTCTTTGTATGTGTTGAATGATACTTTCTGTTTTGCATTTTTGTAGGAGTTCTTCATTCGTAAGTTCGTAACTGAATAATCCTTCTTTCCTGCGATATCCGCCTCTCACCATTTTCCTGATCATTGTATTGTACGTTGCGTTGATGTGATTTACTTGTCGTTTTGTAAGATTCCATGTTTGACAGCCATATGTTAAGCGACTACGTACAAGGACATTAAGCAGTTGCACACGAGTACTCAGCATGATTTTCCGATTTAAAAGCTTCTTTCCAAGTTCGTAGAATTTGTTTAGTGCGGAATCAATGCGAAGTTTGATGTCGGTATTCCCAGTCAATGGTTCGTCAAATTTTATTTGGCAACCAAGATATTTGAAAACTGATACATTATCTATTGAGATATCATTTATGGAAAGAATTGAAGATGGATAGTTCGAATTCAGGTATTGATGATTAATAATCATTGATTTTGTTTTTGGTATGTTCAACTCAAGGTGAAATCTGCTTAGCATTTCTGATAGAATGTTAAGACCACGTTGCATGTTTTTGGGATCCTCGTAGACTAGTGCTATATCATCTGCGTAGCCAATCCAATCGATAACGTGCATACCAGACCAGATTTGGTTACGTGTTGTTGCTGTATGTGGAATATGGTAGTTGAGGTATAAGTATTTGATTTCTTTTGTCTTACATTCTTCTTCAAATATACGCATGACATAGTCCATATAAAGATTATATAGTATAGGGGATTCGGGGCCACCTTGTCTCACTCCCAGGATTAATTCAAATACATCATTTGGTGATTGTGTCAGAGCGGTTGTTGTGTATGAATAAAGTGATTCCAATAGTTGAATCAATTTGTTGTTTGCGCTAGGCTGAAATCGTTGGTAGATAGACTTGAACATCCAGTTCCTTTCGATATGATCGAATGCCGGTGTAAGATCAATGAAGAGCACATATATTGTTTTTTTCATTTTATCAGTTATTTGATGTATCCGCTTTGAAATAAATATTCCATCAGAAGTTCCTCTTCCCGTTCTAAAACCTTGTTGTTGGTCTAGCAGTTGTTTTTCGTACCAATTTTTTAAACGATTTATTATGACTATAACGATTATTTTGCAGAGGGATGATCCAATTTGTATAGCTCTGTATGCGTAGGGCTCAGTTTTTAAATGCTGCACGTATTGATATTGAAAACAATAATTTACCTGACATTCGTTCTTTAGGTGAATTTAACATTCTATGTGACATTGTGGAGCAATCAAATTCGACTGTGAAATTAATTTTAAATGTTGCACAAATGGAAAGGTACAACTTCCGAATTAATAGATTATCCGCCTGTGTTACGGAATCTTTTACTTGATGATTCTGCATTGGGTAAACATTTCCGTAAGTGTATTAGAGTTTATAATAATGCATTTAGTTTTGTTTCTCTGTCAGCTAACCTACGTCCGCCCCCCAGGAAATGGGCCTCCATGTTTTAGGATATGTGAACAACTGCTACATAGGTATGGAGCACTGCATGCAAATGAAAACCAAGTGCCTATGTTTAGCCAACTGTATATTATCAAAGCTGCTAAATCGCTTGACATGCGAATTGCGAATCGCAACAGAGACTTATGGAACAAATACAAACGGTCATTAATAGAGTTTCACCTTATGCCGCAGCATATCGTAACTTGGCTCAGGTCGAACGAGAAGAGGAGGAAAGGGTGCTTTTAGAAAACTTCTGTAGTGGGTATGTATATGTGTGAAGGTGAAGACAGGAGGAGATACAATGTTTCACATGACAAATAAGTTGCAGCAGTTTTCGTAAGTAACGATAGTGCACCTCCCGCTGGTAGACATATTGTAGTGTATCCAAGAGATCAGCCCTTGCGTAATGTTTCTTACACGTCAACAAACCTTGACTCTATGATGTATCCAATAATTTTTCCTAGAGGTGATCCTGGATGGAGTCCAAACATGAATCACGTCCAACAAGATGCGACTGAAAGGCGGAATAAAATTACGAAAATCCAATATTATATTTATCCATGGAGGTATAAAACAGAAGGAGAACGAACTCTTATTTTTCTATTATTCAAATAATGACTATTCTATTCATTGCGGTATCACTTTGATGTCATCCGTGATGCGCTTTCGGCTGGTTGTCGGTGAAACGAATACTTTTTTTAAAAATTAACGACAATTTAAAAACCAAATATCATCCATTATAACAACGGATCAACTTGCTGCATAGTGACAAGCAGATTATTAAACCTAGAGCTTTTTTGAGAAACAAATGAAAATCTATGTTTTTATACAGAGTTGAAGATATCGCGTAATTCACGTATAAGTTCCAATCTACATATCTTCTGACTTAAATGCGCCTCGATAGTGCCGCGGTACGTGCAAAAACTTAGGATTATTCTCTCTTCAAAAACTGAAGCTCGGCGAAACTGCTTGAGGGGATCACGAGATATATAGACCTAAAGTTGCAATGTTTTCGTTGCATATTTGTGACGTTATTGCATAATTCTCCCAATTCCTACAGATTATGCATGCTAAGAACTTTACCCTAACAATCTTTAATCACATTGGAGAACTGATATGAACGAAATTTTCACGCAAGAACGCCAAAATTATAAAAATTATGCAAGATGATAGCAATTATATGTTATTACACACTGAGGACTTAAACAATGCAGCGCATCACGGATAGTACAATAGCAGATTTTGAGTTCGTTCTCCTTCTGTTTTATACCTCCATGATTTATCGTATTGCCATTAGACGTGAATTTTCTGCTCTGCATTTAGCTGGAAAACTATTTCAACAGTTTGTTGTTGACAGCTATGTCAAAGTGGAGGGAGCGAGACTCGACTTCATACGCTAGAACTAAGAACAATAACCGACGGATAACTACACAGGCTTGATGGACTATTTAGAGGAGGCTGCTCATGAACGAATCCTCCGTGCAGGTAATATCGTTGTATTGTCATCTACCTTTTCAGGATATCACCGAGAAATATGCACCAATTGTACTTTGATGTTATGGCATTAGCTTCAAAAAAGGTAAACCAGATTTCTTTTTAACTTTTACATGCAATCCTAAATGGCCTGGGATTGTTCAAAATCGTTTGCTTGGCCAAACCGAATCAGATAGACCGGATCTGGTTACACGAGTCTTCAAATTGAAGTTGGAAGCTCTTAAAAATGATATTATCAAAGATTCTTTTCTAGGTGTATCTGTAGCACAGGTAGATGTTATAAAATTTCAGAAAAAGGGTCTACCTCATGTGCACATGCTGTTGCACCTTGGCAACGAATTTAAGTTGCGCAATGCTGATGACATTGATTCATTGATATCAGCACGAATTCCAAATCTGGACGAAGAACCAGAACTTTACGAGATCATCAAATCCTGCATGGTTCATGGTCCGTGTGGCCATTTGAATGTGTTTTCACAGTGTATGCAAGATGGTAAGTGCAGCAAAACTGTTCCACAGCAGTTCAACAATGAAACTGTTTTACATGTAGACGGCTATCCTTTATATCACCGACCAGATGACGGAAGAACTGTTCGGACTCGAAATATAGATTCGAAATATGGGAATATGTCCCGCACAACTCTTTTCTCAGCAAAAAGTTAAATGCGCATATTAACCTTGAGGCCTGTGTCTCCATTAAAAGCGTCAAGTATTTGTACAAATACATTTACAAAGGACACGATACTGCTCATGATGAAATCAATGAGCGTATCGATCAAGACGAAATCAAAACCTTTTTAGATGCGAGGTATGTATCTGCTCCAGAAGCTGTGTGGCGTTTATGCTCTTTTCCAATGCACAATCAAAGTCATGCTATTTTACGACTTCCTGTTCACTTTCCAAATGAACAGCAGATTTTTTTCAGAGAAGGACAGGAACAAGCAGCACTGGAAAGAGGACAGGAGCACACCAAGTTAACTGCTTGGTTCAAATTGAATCGTGTTGACGAACAGGCACGTCAATATTTATATCCCGATATCCCCCACCATAACGTGTTTCAAACACGACAACATAAGTGGGTGACACGGCAGCGTGGAGCAGAAAAAATTGTAAGGAGATTGTACAATGCTAGCATTCGTCAAAGTGAAAGGTATTTCTTACGTGTGCTGTTGTTACATATTCCTGGTGCGACTTCCTTTGAAAATCTTAGAACTGTTAATGCGATTGTATATAGATCTTTTAGGGAAGCGTGTATTGCACTTCGACTATTGGACGACGACACTTTGTGGATACGAACCATGGAAGAACTTGCCGAATCAGTAAGTCCCTCAAAAATTGGAAAGCCCTCTTATTCGTTCTGATCCATGGAGAACCAAGCAATCTAGCTGAGTTGTAGGAAAGATTCCGTGCTCACATGGTTGAAGATTTTTTTAGACACCAGCCAGAAGTACAAGCAGAGCAGTCCGCTCTTGGAAAAATTCAGGAAGTCCTACAGCAATTTGGTAGGGTTGTTACTGACTTTGATTTACCTGCTTTTGAACAAGCTATTGCTGACGATTTACCAAATGCTAATGAAATAAGGGAAGAAGCCATCAACATGAGGAACACGTTGAATGTTGACCAGCTTGCTGTTGCCGACGCAGTCCTAGATGCAGTGGCAACAAACGACAATATTAGTGCGAAAATGTTCTTTCTTGACGGATCCGGTGGAACAGGTAAAACTTTCACGTACAATTACATCATTCGCAAGGTTATTGGAAAAAATCTATCAGTAAGTACGTGTGCGTGGACTGGAATTGAAGCAACACTGTTACAAAGTCCATTCTTTTTTTAAATTACCTGTTCCTGTATTGGGCAACTCAGCGTGCAATGTCAAGCCTACCAGTAGGCACGCCGCTTTCTTACGTAGCCAGCATATTTTAATATTTGATGAGGCAAGTATGATTCCTAAGCATGCACTTGAGGCTATTGATAGAATGTTCAGAGATATCTGTAACAGTGATATGCCTTTCGCTGGAAAGGTTGTTCGTTTAGGTGGTGATTTTAGACAGACTCTTCCAGTTGTGAAAAGAGCCAGACCAGCTGGCCAATAATCCAAATCTTTCACCTGAATGTCAACATGAGAGCTGCACCTGGACAAAGGGGATTTGCGGAATTCCTACTTAAATTAGGAAACGTGTTTTGCATGAAAACAATGATATCGTCCACTCTATTTTTAGTAATGCTGGAGAAGAGGATATGTCGAGTCGTGTTATTTTGACACCGACCAATGACGGGGCTTTAGTGATTAACGAACAGGTTCTTCAGGGAATGCCTGGTGAAACAGTCACATACTTTAGTGTCGATTCTTTCCGATGAGCAAGAAGAAATTGGTCTGTATCCAATAAAGTTTATCAATTCGCTTACTCCTTCTGGAATGCCTCCACACCGGTTGAACTTGAAAGTCAACAGTAAAGTGATGCTGCTGCAAAATTTGTCATTGAAGGACGGTTAATGCAACGGTACACGATTAGTCATCCGTAATCTCAGAGAGAACATGCTCGATTGTGAGGTGCTGACCGGTATCTCCGCTGGCAATCGAGTGCTCATTCCTAGAGTAACGTTATGCCCGAATGATAACAACCTTCCGTTTCAACTGAAGCGTACACAATTTCCTCTCCGTTTATCCTACGCAATTACCATTAACGAAAGTCAAGGTCAGACTTTTGAATTTACATGCAAAGCCCTTTCTTCAGTCACGGTCAACTGCATGTTGCATTTTCACGAACACGAAGCTTTAAAGTGGTGAAAGTAAAGGTTTGTAGAACTGTAAAGCAAGGCTATGTTAAAGAGAGGTGCTACACTAGAAATGTAGTATACCAACAGGTATTATGAATATTTTTACCTTGCAAAATTATACGTGCAGTTGATATTAAATATTTTGATTGAAACTTTACGCAAGGTTAATGAAGAGGCATTAGATTAGATTACCTGGAAATTAAATTCGTATACATTGAATTGAATATATTGAAATCAAAGTGGTTTACATTGAATTGCAATGAATTGAATTACATTAAATTGAAATCGAAATGATGATGAGTGTAGCATTAGATTAGATGACCTAGAAATTACCCAGCAGGCACCCAACGTTTATTTAACGTAAGTCTAACGTTGATTCTAGGTTTAACGTTACCAATGTAAAATCAACGTCATTCCAATGCTAACTACTTACGTTAGTATAACGTTAGAAAGTTACATCAGGACAACGTTACATTTCATTAATTTACGTTATACTAACGTTAGTGTTACGTTATTTTTTACGTTGTGGTAACGTTTGTGGTTGGTTAGAATGGAAGTCTTTTTTAATTAGTATAACGTTAAATACTTACATTAGTATAACGTTAAATACTTACGTTAGTATAACGTGAACTACTTGCGTTAGTATAACGTTAAAAAGTTACATCAGGACAACGTTAAATTTCGTTAATTTACGTTATACTAACATTAGTGTTACATTATTTTTTACGTTGTGGTAACGTTAGTGGTTGGTTAGAATGGAAGTCTTTTTTTAACGTTAAATGCTTACGTTAGTAAGGGCTATCATAGGTAAGTTCTTGAGGATGATATGAATTTTGATTCGCACTTGATACACATTTTCGCCTTTTCAATTAAGAAGTGTATCTCTTGAAAAAACTCGCTTTTACCGTGCTAACCAAGTATTTCCTCTCTATTTTACGCATGGTAATATGTCTGTTATATATCTATTATGTACTTCGCGCTAGTCTAGCCGTAAAACGAGAAATCGATGACATCTGTTTTGTCGACAATTCCCGACAAAATTTACAGACTTTTCTACTACAGAACGAAGTGGTGAATTCGAGGTAAGTACAACGGTGTGTGTGCCATCCGCTCTCTTGTTTTTCTTTGTTCTAAGTTGGCGCCAAAAACCATCCACGAAGAGTTTGTTGTGGTTTCTTTTTAGTTCTGGTTACTTTTGTGGTTTTTGTATATGTCTATAACAGCATTTGGTATTTGATTCTTCAAATTTCCATAGTAATGTAGTTTAGAGATCTTAGGGAGCTTTGCTTAAAAGTCACTAACTTTTCAGTTTGATTATTCAATTTTGGTTTTGCTGGCAAGATCTGTACTACATGACATATAGATGATAGCTAGAGTAATAGGGCCTGCTACTTGATTACTTTGAATAGGAATTTTTTACTCAAGGTTTTTGCTTAATTTTGTTGTATCACCAGAGTGTTTTGCTTTGTTAACATATGAAAGCACAAAATGTATGTTCTATGGACATATCTCAGCTGGAAAATAGATATCTGTTCTAGCATGAATGTCCATTGATTTTTATTTACTGCAATTTGCCGTAACCGCATTCGTTTAACACCTTCACTTATATTTGTTTCTTTTTCGTCTGTTAGGCACGCGTAAATATTGACATAAAAATATACTTTTCTTGTCAATTAAAGGTAAATATCAACTTCTATGACTATTCGCTGTTTTCGTCATTTTTCTTACTTTTCTTGGGATGTACACTGGGATTTGTTTATAATGACTTCAAAAGTCATTACAATGTTATAATATTTTGATGTTGTTAATACAACAGATTAACGAAATTTAACGTTGTCCTGATGTAACTTTCTAACGTTATGCTAACGTAAGTATTTAACGTTATACTAATTAAAAAAAAGACTTCCATTCTAACCAACCACTAACGTTACCACAACGGAAAAAATAACGTAACATTAACGTTAGTATAACGTTTGGTGCCTGCTGCGAATAATGCCAGGACGTGGTCATATGACGTCTCAGTGACGTCTCAGTGACGTCTCAGAAGACTTGCAGTGAAACAGCTAGGTTGTAAGGAGGTCACTTGATGACGTCATGGATCTGACGTCACTTTTTGTTGCAAATATGACGTTATGATGACCTTCGTATGACGTCATATAAGGTCAACGTCTGACTTGATTATGACGTCATAAGGACGTCATGGTGTTTGGTGGGTGCGTTCAATTTCTTGCTGGGTCTACACAAAACCATGCAGACGCCAGAAGCACTTTCCTGTTTTGATTTTGGAAATAATTATATTGAATCTGCAATTGAACACAGCATTAAATATCTTTTAGATATCTCTAGATATCTAATAGGCGAAACTGATGTTTTAGGACCTCTGCCAACAGAGTGACGTAAATTTAGGGTTTAGTAAGCAAGTAAGTCACTGGGAGGTTTTTCGTCCTTGGGCTTCCATCTGTAATGGTTGGCTCTTCCGTTTCGGGAGAGGGTTGTGATGTCATTGCACTTTTATCAACGATATCTCAGTTATGATTGGTTAAAGGAAAACGATCCCATACATTTTTTGATTTGCTTTGCATGATGAATACTTTTTCTGTTCATAACTTCGTATCATTTTGATCATAAAGCTGGAGTGGAGTGAGACTTTGACACCACTGTTAAAAATTGCACAAAAATTTGACGGGAATGACACACGTATATGCACAACTGAAAAATAAATTTGGTAAGCAACACTATTACGAAGCAATAAATTGTTGACCCAAAGTGATAAGCATGGAAATATATATGTTAAATGCAACGTAAATTAGGGAAAAGAAAAATAATTACCTGAAAGAAATATAGTTATATGCATAGATGCTTGTTCATATTTACACAGCAAAATGACCTGGCCAATAGCATTCATATTGGTGCAAAGAGCAACTGTCACTCAAAGAAGACTAGATAATGTTTATAAACACTACTCCACTTGATTCTAGTCCCATCTATGACATATACATGAATGTTACTTCTTGTACAACCAGGTTAGTGTGGCTTTGTGGTGTAAAAAGATTCGTATTCATATTATAAGGTTAGGAATAACAATTACGTAGTTTTTACTCTTTCTTTGAATAACCCCGACTGATTGGAATTCATATCAAGTTCGTTCTTATTCAAATTCTTTAACTTTAGCTTTCTCTTTTAAATATGAACAACAACATTGGGAAAAACCAAATAATATGGGAAGGTAAAGTATTTATGTTTCTAAGGTGGCGTGAGAGTTTCGTTCAATGTGAAATTTTTAAACAATTCTGTGTCTGCAGAAAAACCTTGAAGCGTTACATATTAATCTTGAAGTAAACCTCACTTCGAAGTTTCAATTTTGTTTATAAAAACCACATGTTCAAATAACTGAGAGAAGCTAAGCGGGAAAAAATACTATCTTTTTTATAAACGCGCTTTGGTTTAAAAGTGTGGGGATATCTTTTTAAAATCATTCTAAAGGGACTGAGTGTTAAATCTGTATGTGTCCCAATCACCAACCTCGAACCCAGGGTTTCTTACCTTTTTGATATACAGACGGTGGCGTATATCGAAAAGGCAAGAAGCATTGGGTAAGAGGTTGTCTCGATCGTTTTTCATTGATTTACTTCGGAGTAATATTTCGGCCTTCTTAGGAGACACCATCATCAGACTAAAAATCGTTACAGAGTTTACAAAAATTTACGTCAATATCAATACAATGATATGCGCAGTCATTAAAACATAAATTGAGCCTTATTGCGAAGTAACCAAATACGAAAACACCACATAACCAAGAGAAACAAAAACCTAATCAACATTACCATAGATCATTTGAGTATAGAACACTGTATACTCTTCTGGTGATTCTTTTACGCGATGACTGTCTCTCTGGATTGACACTATCCAAGGTTCTCTCACATACATATAAGATATTTCAGTGTAACAGTGAACCCAACGCCATTCTTTCTCCTGAATGAGGTGAATCATCGAGGATATTCTTAACTATTGCATCTAAGTTTACATTATCTATGTCAGCGTAAGTTGAAATCTGTTTTCTAAGAGTTCTATCTGAAATACCGATAAGTTTTGCGATTTGATTCCATCTCATTCCAATAGATTTTAACCTTAAAACTTGCTCTTATTCATTTATTTTAATGGGTCTTCTTCGTTTTCCCTTGGCCGTCGCCATATTGCTTTGAAACCCCAAAGTGAGAACAGAATTATAGAGAATTTCAGTATTGAATTATCGAAGTGTTAAAAAAGGCAAAATTGTAACACTTAAAAAATGAAGCCATCTGTGTAAAAAACAATCTTTTTATATTAACTTTTTTTAAAAAGAAAGCGTTTTTTTAATGGAAAGCAAGTTTTTAAACAGAACCCACATTTTTTAAAAGCAGATATAACAAGATGCCCTGACAGGCATAAGGATTTCTGCGAAACCAGCTGAAGCATGAAAAATGAAAGACAAGTGACATTCTTCAAATATGAAGATTGAATGACTTCTACAATACAACATCACATTTTTGATCACACTCACTTGGAGGAATCCATGGAAGCATAACTGATACATATATAGAGAGCAAAAATAGATAAAACAAAAATAGAACTATAATAGTTAATCCCGATAGAAAGTTTGTCAACTTTTGTTCATTTGCAGAGATGATAGCAATTTACCTTTTAAAAAGTGTAAATAGGACTTAACTAAAAACAACACAAGGTTTTACACATACAAAGAAAATAAATACGCGTGAGGTGCGAATCGTAACCATGGATACACATTTTAGATGACAGTTTTTTTTAAAGAAACGATGTAAGAGCGAAAAGAAAAAAAAAACACAAACTTTTTCTAAAAAAAATATTAAGAAACAAAGTAAAAGCGAAAAACTCATCAGAAATACTTGCAAAACTTTATATCAAAAAATACCAAGAAACTTGATTATCTGAATGACGTACTTTTTTTTTGTTGGTACGAAATGATATTAAGGATTCAGTGATCAATTCAGATAAGACAATGAGTATGCATGTAAGTCAATGTAAATGTTACGAATTTATGAATTCAGTATGTCTTGTCTATCACCCTAATAAAATTCCTAATTCACAAGCACAAAAAGGAAAGCGTAGATTTTAATGATACATAATACATCTATATAAGCATACAAAATCAACATACATAACTGAAAACAGAAATTTGTGCTTTAATTCGAGTAACAATATGTCATTGTTATCTTTTTAAATTAGAAACATGCATTACCTGAATTAAATTTCATGAAAAGATTATAAAAATTTATTCAGAAACTTAAAAAACATTAAATTTTTAATTACGTATACACGCCAGGGCATTATAAAAGGATACCTGACACAATACGAAACTTACATTAACTCCTTATAAACTTAACAAGATTCGCAAAAATGCGACTATATATTTCCCCAAAGTTGCGAAACTTAATCATACATCATTTATATTATACATTGTTAAGAAAAATATACATCATTAAATACCATAAGAAAAATATACATCATCAAATAACTACAATGAATGGTATAACTACCATCAATGTCATACTCTCAGATAAAAATGTTGTCCTTACTAAACAGGGTAGAATCGAATTTGATACCACAAAAAAACTTATTTTGAATTTATTAAGAAATGAAGATGTTCATGGTCAAATGAGGTTTCTTTTACAAATTTTAAACAACTAAATATCAACAGCCGCACCAATGTGTAAGGCGATTTTAGCATAATAAACATGATCTTTATTGTTGCAGAAGCTTGACATCCTTTATACCATAAAGTCACAACAAAACAATGTAATGTAACGGAAGACACTTGCACTTGCTTTTTGTAACTCAGATAAAACTGTCTTTCAAAATTATACAATCAAATTTACAAAAGAAGAAAAGAAAATTGTCAAACTTAATTTTAGTACTACAGTATTAAAGTATTAAAAATACTATGAGGCAGATATATAGACGAGTTTCCAATGTTAATTACACTTTTATACTTTGTACATACTAAAAATCAAATACAATGTACAAAAATAGATAGGAAGTGCTAATGTGTATTGAAAATTTCTAATGTCGATTGTCTTTAAGGGGACTCCAGAGAACCAAATAAAGGGACAACATTTTGAAGTGTATAAAGAGACTTTTATTTCCTGTGAGGCTGCGTGCGCATACTCACAGGAAAATGACTTGATTAATGATATTTTATGTTGCAATATACCGTAATTATCGAGCAAAGAACACTGGTGTTTATAAACATTATGTCACTAACAAACTCTTCTATAAGCAAAAAGAGAATAACAAGAAGTTTCATATTCATAATTTAATTCAATATTTTGTCCTACATCCACAGAACATCATCATGCAGGACGAAATTTGAATTAAATTATAAATCAAAATGAAACTTCTTGTTATTCTCTTTTTGCTAAAGCTTTACGCCCTGAAGAATATCTTCAATAAATAAGCAAATAACTATCAAAAAGCAATCAAAAAATTTTGACAGAAGAGTTATTTTCAAAAGAGATGGGCTTAAAGTGACAATTTATAAAATCAAATTCAAGTGTTCAGAATAAACATCTCTGTTCAAAAAAATATGTCACACCCATTATTTATTATTTGATAAAAATGACCATTGTAAATCCTAAATGAAAAAAAAAACAGATTAGTGAAAATAGACTACATATCTATAACCAAATCACTAAAAAGCTGAAAGTAGACGTTTCGTGTAATCCATAGTAAATCCATAGTAAATTTATGTTTCTGTTGTCAGATTAAATGAATATCCAGGGAAGCACATTTTCCGAGCAGATATTGTCTCTCAATCTTTTCTGTTATTATACGAAATTGGTTTTCTGATGTTCTTATTGCATATACGACATCACATTTTTACTTGCTGTTTTGTAATGTACTTTTTGAAGTAACACTGGTTGAACTGGTTGTTCTCCACATAAAAAAGACTTCCTTTTATAGCACTGTACGCAGCATCATCTCAACAAAAACAAAACAACATTTTTCTGTTTTTACACGTTTCTTCAAAAGTTTTTACGATACCTTTTAAGACAATACTGAGCTAAAATGATTTATTTCCATCATTTAAAGTTGAATTCCCTTGAATCATTTTAAAAGCTATTGGAAAAATCAAAAATCTTCTACAGCCCATCAGCACTGACTGAAAAAACATGGCGTACTACTTGACTGTAGGCTAGCCTCTATTCTCATCTACTTTGGCGGCTAGGCGAAAATTGCATTCCGAACCGCGGCTATAAAAGTGAACGGAGAAGATGAAGGAGAAGGAAACTGCCGGTTTTAACATATATTTCGCCCTATGGGGAAATATATAATGAACAAAATAACATCAAATTTATATGCTTTCAGATATCACACTGATTACGTATGTACGGTCAATCTTCCTAATTACTAAGACTTCCCAAACACAAAAAGTAAACAAAGATTAGGATTATGAAAGATATGACCTAAACTTACCAAAATTAGCAAACATAACTGAAAGCAGAAATTTGAGTTTCAAATTTCAATTTGCTATCGTAAATAGTAAGTCCCAATTCCTAATTCAAAACATTGATAATACAGCCAAGAACTATACAAGTAAATAAGCTAAAATAGCTAGAGAAACATCAAACAAAAGAAAGAACGTTTTACAAAAGATAGCCCGTTTTTAATAAGAAAGCCCGTTATTAAAAAAGATAGCTAGTATTTATTCCGCTTTCACGCTCGATAAGCTCACACCTTATATGTCGTCTTCTAAAGTTGTTCTTTTTTAGCCTTAATATTTAAGACTAGCATGTAGCTTTAGCTAAAAATGCCCCCGCGCTCAAGCATTCCAATTTATACACACAGCAAGCTATACATTGCAAGCCTATACAACGGAAACAAAAACAAACAAAACTTTGCTAGTTTTTATCTCTTAGGCCTATGTCACACTGATGCTAATATACCTTTCAAAAAGTGTAAATAAGGCTTAACAAGTAATATCAGAAAGTATTTGCTGCAAACAAAAGAAATGTGTGAACTGAAACATGGATACGTATTTTATAATCAAAGTAAAATTTGTTAAAGAAAATTATGTAAGAGCCAAAAGAAAAAAAAACACTTTCTCAAAAAAAAATATTAAAGCGAAAAATCCATTAGAAATTTGTGTTTCAAACTTTAGTTCTAAACAAAAAATAGCCAACGTTTACATAAAATAGGAAGAAAAAAATTAAAGGTTTTATTGATCATGAGTTGGGGAAGACAGTTAAAGAAGAAAAACAAGAATTTGTAATATGGCTTTCTTGCATACACAGAAATCCAATTAAAATGGCAAGATCCACCAAAAATCAGTGCATTTAATAAAATTTATTGAACGAAAGTTTTATAGCTAAAACATATATACAAAACATAAAAATGTATGCTTGGCAAAATTTCACATTTCAAGTTGTGTTTCAAAATCCTTGTTGTTCACTTCACTAAAAAAACGGAAAAGTAATATAAAAAATGTTTAATTAATTTTAGCATACGAACTTTTTAAATAACATAATATATCATAATAATGAATAGGAAAGAGATACGAAAAAACATTCTGTCTCCCACTTACAGTACCATGCTTTGAAACGGGAAAAACGCAAAGTCAGCTAATAATTGTATTCCACCGTGTAACGTCAACACGAAAGTTGGAAGATGATGATGATGATGATGATGATGAACAAAATCGGAAACTGACATTCGCCTATCTCGTGAAACTACTATGCCTCCTCGCTCGCTTACGCTCGCTGCGGGGGCAATTATTTTTTATTATAAGTTTTTGAAAGAAACGTTTCCACTTCGTCACCGTATACATAAGCATACAAAGAGGGCATAATGAAATATGAAATTTTCAAAATTTCCAATTGGGACATTTCCTCTACATTAATGGAACTTATTTAAAAAGATAAAATGTTGCTGCCGGTGTAACGGGAGATTAAGACCCCGGGAAATTATGACTTCATAATCTTGATTTCCCGGGAAATTTAGATGTCACGGGTCATAATTTCCCTGGAAATTATGATCGGAGCGGTAAATTAAGACTCAAAAAAGTATCACTTACAAGTCTTATTTTCCTGGTAAAACAGGACTCTAAATCTCTAAAAGAACCCATTCCATTGTAAATGAAGTTGATTCGAACGCGAAAGCATGTACAAATAATACGCAAGTAAAATGATTGAAAATCTTCTATCCCCTCACGGTAGCTACCTATTGTTATTAACAAACGTTAATCTCAGTCATTTCTGTAATCAATTGGAAAAGGTAATTATTCCATCGATATTTTTAGATAGAAACGTTGACTGAAAGTCTATTCCAAAAAAATTGCAGGTAGCATTATTTTTATACATTTCTTCTACTGTATATTAGCTATGATAATGAATATTGTCTCGTTGAAAAGATAATCTGAAGTGAGAACTTTTGAAGGAATAAAATTTTATAAAAAAAAAAATTTTATAAGAAAAATGAAGATTTTCTACTAGATAAAAATCTTTGATTTCAGATATACTTTAGGACTCTATAGAGTCCTAACTCCCTGGGAAATTACAACTGGCAGCGAAATCATCTCACGATTTCAAAATATTATTGGAGTCTTAATTTAACTTTCCGCTCTTAATTTCCCGGTAAATTTAAACTCGAAAGGTTCTTATTTCCCGGGAAAACTAGACTCAAGAGTCTTGATTTCACGGGTTCTATTTTACCGCGACACCGGCAATCAATTTGATAATAATAATAAAACTGAGAAGATTCACGTTCAATATTTTATTGCCATTTTTCATAAAAATACAACAAAGAGTAAGTGTTCAAGATGTTTTTTGGATATATTTTGAAAGATTAAGTGCAAAATAGAAACACAAACGTCTAAAATACCCAGCAGGAATTTTTGTGTCCCTACACCATAAGTTTCCCAAGATCATTTTATTTGTTATTATTATTAGTCAGCGGCTTTAGCCAGCTGACTATTGAAATAGGGTTTCGTCGTCGTCTATAATTTTTGTTAAATTTTTACTTCTTGTTTAGTAATATTCAAATGAAAAGAAGACCGAGTGCGAATCATAAGATTAACAAATGCCGCTGACTTGCTGCCGTAATCGGCTGCATTATTATTATTATTACTGTTATATTACATCATCATTTTGCATACTCACACCTTTATCTTCTCCCTTTTCCTTCATGAATTAATTTTCTTCGTGCTGCAACTGAACAATGTTCGATAATCTTTTGTTTTCTTGATAGTTAGTTAAAATTATTTCTTTACCTTTGAAATTTTGAAACTTTTCTACTATCGTTCTCTTTTTCTTGTTATTTTTTAAAACCTTTGCACTTCGTCGCGCTATTTCAATATCAACATGGTTAACAATTGGTGATGATGATAATTGTAAGGTTTTTTCTACTTTCTCTTTTTTGACTTTCGTTTCTTCATTCAATTAGTACATGTAATGATGATGATGTGAGTACAATTAACTAATTTGTGAGAGTCTTTTCTGGACGGCACAATTTCAGGAAGAAAGAGTGCAAACTAAAAGTTCCTTGAACGGAATCATCATGCTATTACTTTTTAATCACACTTTCTTCACATCTTCAGTTGAAACTTTGAAAAATCTTGACAACACTTTTCAGTCATTTGTGTTTTGATTTAGTTTGCATGTCTTTTTATCGTAAGAAGTAAGAGCGTGCAGTTTGTAATCAGCCAATCAAATTACTTCAATGAACTGTGCATAGTGCAATTAACGATTAACTGGAACGCCAATAGAAATTGGGATTAATCGTTAAGCGTGTGATTAACCACAAATTCGCGGATTGTTTCTGCTACTTCGACTTTCCAAACCTGTCCCCTTTTCTTTTATATCCCTCACGATGTTGTCATCATGTCCCTTTCTATATATTTCTGCACTCTCACTGTTTTAACATTCTCCCAGCCGACACATTTGTTAAAAAATCTCTGCGAAGGAGTGCATTTCTATATAAATATGCACGCAATTTCAATAAAAATTCTCTCCGTCGCATTGACTTTTTGGCGATTTTGCTGACTGGGCTAGTAAAAAACTGAACTTTCAAACGTACTACCCTAAATTTGTTATTTCGAATTTCAATAAAGCTCTTTCTTAAAGGGTGCAGTTCAGCTGCAAATACATGAAATTTGCTAACAGAGAACTAGAGCTTGTTATTGTGTCAAATCATGTCATGTTCTGTGTTTTTGTAATTTAAAAAAAATTACTACAATAGTTTACAATGCAATTCCTTACTGTAAAAACTTTATTCAAATAAGTGTCAATTGAATCACTCAATTAACAGACAAAAAGGCTTAAGTTAATGCTCTGTTACAAATTCATCGCATAGTAGTCGAAATTTTCTGAATCAAGTTAAACACCTGTTAATCTATAATTGAAACATATTGCCTATGACAAAGATTATAAATGCACCCATTGATCATAACTGTTATTCGAAAATCATTACAGATTACTAAATTACTAAAGGCCCGTTTCCACTTATAAAAAACTTCAGCGAAATGTGAAAATTTTCGATCGAAAAATTTCGCTCATTAAAAAAACCTTTTCCACTTAAATTAAATAAACATGACAATTTTAAATCAAAGACGCTTATAACATGGAAACATGGAAAAATAAACAACAAAGCTGCAATCTCATTGGTCAGAATTTTATTCGAAATATTTCGATAGAATAAAAGTTGAACTTTTTTCAACTTTTGTCGAAGAGAAATATTTCGCAGGAAAAATCTATTTGTACCTACTGCGCATGCTCACTTCACATTTCGTTCGAAATATTTCGCATTTCGCTCATTTTGTAAAGTGGAAACGGGCCTTTATAAACACAATCAAAAGGAGGTACCAATGTATATCAATAAATTGTGCATAGAGAATTGTGAGTAGAGAAGTGAAGAACTTATTGTGACGAGATAAAGTAATTATGCAATTTAGAACTTGGCAAATCTTCAAGTGATTAGATAATAGAAGAGAACTAGAAGAAATAGAAGATATGAATTGAACTGTGGATTTACTTCGTTGGTTTTTCTTAAATATGGTATGCGGTGAGAAGATGAACACATTTTTACAAACGTCTGACATGATTGCTGACAAAGTGAAGATTTCATGCTATGCGTACAATTGATATTTAATATTTTGAATTGAAACTTTACGGAAGGTGAATGAGGAGGCATTAGATCAGATTACCTGGAAATTACATTGGTATTCGTTGAATTGAATATATTGAAGTTAACGTAGTTTACATTGAACTGACTTACATTGGATTGATTGAAATAATGATCAGTGTGAGTGACTTACTTGTGCCCTAGAAGTACTCCAGTTAAATGGCATACATCCGGAGAAGTTTGCGAAACACGTGCGTGAGCTCCTGACCTTAGGCCGAGGGAAATTCAGGAACTTGATGATAGTTGGCTGATCCAACTGTGCCAAGACGTTCATGTTAAAACCGTTGAAATCTATTTTCGCAGACAGGCTATTTGAAAACCCCTCGAATGACAAGTAAGCTTGGGTGGGAGCAAACGACGCAGACATCATACTTTTGCAGGACTTTAGATACAGTCGCGATGTGATTGCCTGGAAAGATTTGCTCTTGTTATTGGAAGGCGAAACTTTGAAGTTGCCCGCAAGGCTCGTCGAGTTTACGAATCTCCCTAATAGATTCGGATGTGGCCATATTTGCTACCAGTAAGTCGCCAATTGTTTACAGAGGTGCATTCAATACCACGGATGACCGTGAGACGGAAATGATGGATAGTCGCTGGAAAATGGTAAAGTTCAAACACCTGTTTGAAGAAAACAGTATGAAAGACATAACACCGTGTGCTCGTTGTTTTGCGGAGCTAATACTAAAGTAAAGGCTACGTTTCTTTTTCAAAAGATTTGTTTGTGCCGAGATTACAGCACATGTTCTTCAAAACATTTATAAACAATATCCATGAATCGTTGAAGTATGATGGATGAACTGGAGATTTTCTTACCACGCGTTTCCACCATGTTTGTGAAGGCTACAAGGGAAAAACGACGCGTTACCACGTGCTACCATCTATATATAAGAATATGTATATACTAGCCGCCAAGGCGGCGTCGCTCGCCGCCCATGTTCAGCCTGCGTTGTATCACCACCTGCTCCAAATTATTGCACTGAAAACCAGCGATAAGACTTGCTTTGCAGCTGGCTTTATCGCTTAATAAAGCTCGTTTGCACGTGAAGAGAAATACGTTCCTGGTGTTTCAAATCTTGCATGTTCTTAACTCAGCCGTTCATTGTCTTTCTTGCTTTACACAATGCATTCCGAACGTGAACTTCACGTAGTTTTTTTTTACGATTTTAAACCGATCAAGTATCAGTTTAACAATACACTTAAAACGCAGAGAGAAAAAACTTTTCAACTTATTATTAGCTTTTGTTTTACGCGCTCTAACATGGGTGCTGTCAGAAGTAGGTGAAAAAATGGTTTCTCTTAAAAAGATCACACGGGAGGAGAAAAAAATGCACGTGCTAAATGAATGAAGTGAATAAAAAACGTTCCATCAGATTAAAATAGATTATAAGAAATCGATTAAAAGAAATTAAGACAACTATTAAGACAAAAGCAAAAAAATATTTTGTTTTATGATAATCTTTTTTTACGTATCGGTTTTTAAACATTTTGATTGCTCGAAAAAAAGTTCACCCGTCTCAGACAGTCAGGCAAGTTTTAGGATACACTGGCACACCACACATGCTGCCACGTTCTGCCACTGCTGCTTTTTGTCCAAAATACTTTATCAGCTAGTTTCTTTGTAGTTAGTTGATGTATTGTTTTCAAAGCCAAATCAACGGTGGTCCTTGAAATATAAAACTAACAATAATAATAAAAACAAAACGTTATCTCTATAATTGGTTCACCAGCCAAAAAAAGTCACGTTCGATTGGGGTTGCAATGTATTTGTTTCGAACTCACGTCGCACACAAAAAAGAAATAATTTCGCTCACAACTCAATCTACCATTTTGCGTGACTTACAAACAAACAAACAGACGGAGAATCGGCTATTAATATATAGACTATATATACTATATTAGAAGCTGTTAGAAGCTTTAACCACTATGTTTTCCTGTCAATTTGTCGAAGACTTAACATTATTCCGAAAGGACTTGTTTTGAAAAAGAATGCATGTGTTGAAGAATGTCGAAAGGAGGAACAAGATGCCCTTACGGGCAGAAAGATTTCTGCAAAATCAGTTGAAAAATGAAACAAGATGCCCTACCGGGCAGAAGTATTCCTGCTGATGACTGTAAAACTTTCTGGAGCCTTTTCAGAAAGAAATGAGTGTTAGTTCACGCTTTAAAATGATATGCATAATGCAGAATGATGTTTGCAGTATTTTACATTTTACCTTTTAGCTACGATAACTATTAAACTTTGTTGTTTCATATAAAACTTCAGTCTTGCATCAATTCAGAGATTTTCTTAAAAAGATTTCCATTCGAAGTTGCACTCCCTAAAGCATCTTCAAGAAGGAATTAACTAATTAAAAGATTATCGCGTTAAGAATAATCTGTGCTTTAAAAGGTGAATGTTTGTTCACGGTTTAAAACAATATGCATATAGTGGTATGATGTTCTTTGTGTTTTACAGTTTATCTTGTAGCTGTGAAAGAAGTAATATTTGTTATTTCATATAAACTGCACTGTTTTGCATCATTTAGAGATTTTTTCAAAAAGCTTTTTATTCATAGTTATATTCCCTAAAGCGTCTTCAAAAAGTAATTAAGTAATGAAAACTTTGTCACATTAAGTTTTGAAGGGAAAATCTGTGGCGTAAATAGTAATAACTTCGAATTCATTTAATTACATTCCCGAGAGCATCATAAAAGTTAAGAGACTTTGAAAAATTTTGCCGGAGATCAAGCTTAAAATGGAACACCGTCAGTTTAAAAATCCATTAGAGAACACTCTTCCGTGGACGTTTCAAAATACTCCTTTTAAAACTATACAGTATGAAAATCTTTATGTTGTTTGTACCTGAACTTCATAATAAAAACTTTTACTTGGCCATGCGAAATAATAAAAATATCTGTGTTTCCTTTTTATCGTCAGCTTGATAGTATACAAATTTTAGAATCATACAATATTTTAAATTCGACTAGTCAATTAAAAAAGTGGTCATCAAATGATAAATAAAATAGGTATTAGCTGATGAGGAAGATGAGCTGTGCTTCAAGATTCCAGAGCTTTAAAAAAACAGGATAGCTTACCTAGGAACATGAAATAGAAAGTTGTATTATATTTAGAAAAAGCCTAATAGAAACCTTACGCATTTTTTTAAATCGATGTAAGCATACCGTTTTTGTAGTCGTTCATATCTGATTTGAAGCATCAAAAACTGCTTATTTATCACGAATAACTACTAAGAGTATTAGTTTCACGTAGATTATCAGTTTGGATCATAAATGTTCTTGATTCTTTTAAGTTTGACAGCCGTACTACAACCTCTTCTATATCCATATATTCAACCAAGAAATTTTCTCAGATCTACGCGTGCTTCTTCGCTTCCATTTTTAAAACAACTACGGAAAACGTAAGAACGTTGCATAAGACTCACATGAAACAACATTTCTACCTTGGCATCTGCGATTTAGCCATATGTTAATTATTCCTTTCACTAGAGCTTATATTTTACACTTTTAGAGTCTTTTCAAGCAAAGTACTTGTATACAATGAATATAGTGTGAGTTTACACTGTAAATCATAAAAAGAATGTAAGTTGGGAACATTAATGATTTGAGTGGCTATTTCCCATCGACAAAAATTGGTCTAGGTTTGGACAGTGAAAAAAAAAAAAAAAAAAAACAAAAAAAACACGAACGGTTTCAAAGTATTCCTTGCTTACGCAGGAATACAAATATGAAAAATGAAATACTATAATAGCATTCTTGAAACTTGAATGATTTTGAATCATTGAATGGTTGAATAATTTCTACAATATATTACATTCCTAATTACATGCTTCTCAGGACATTTTGAAGGCATAATTGACACAATGAGAAACTTTATTATAATGTATGTAACTGCCAATAAACTGAACAACATGTTTGTTGATACAAAATAATATAAAAGATACACGGATCCTTTCAGATATCTTAATGAATATGATCATAACTCATAAACTCAAAACATTTTTCAAAGAACATATAAATTTTGGTCATGCAAAATACATTTATATCGACTGAAATCAACATACATAATATAGTTAACTCATATCAGAAATTTCTGTTTTAGTTTGATTAACAATATGGCATGCACTTATATTCTTGATCTAAGTTGAAATTCATGATCAGTTTAAAAAAAATCTTTAGGAAATTTAAGAAAGGTTGAATGATTTTTACAACATAACATTACATTTCTGATTACATTCATATGCACCCAAAGGCATTGCAAAACTGTAATTGACACTACGCGAAACTTCATTGCATATACGTATACACCACCGATAAACTTAATTGCATCTGAATGACATAAAACATCCCTTCTTTTGGGAGTACAAAATCAGCTTATGTTTATATTGATATTTTCAGATGTCACACAGTGACTACGTACGTAAATCATAAACTTTAAACATTTGATATGTACTATCAATCTCCTTAATTACAAACGTAATTCCCAATATTGCAAACACAAAAACCAAACAAAGATTTTGATCATTTAAAAAATAAACCTATGTATGCTCTAAACTTCTAAGTCACCACACACAACACACACACATATTTATATAACTGAAAGGAAAATTTTGGGTTGTTACATGATTTGCTGTGTATTGAGTTTACAGGCAATTGGAAGATGTTTGAATTTGCTACTATATTTAGGAAAGCCATTTGTAATAAAAGACATTGACAGTATATATAACTTAAAAACAAATCAAACATTAAAACATTAAAAAATTATCATCAAACATTAAAACATTACATTAAAGCATCAGTAGACCCACATTTTTTATGTTGGAGCTGAGGAGGACTCTAAGCTGAGCTTCAGTATCCACAGCTTAAAAAGAATAACAGCCCATACATGAAACAAACGAAGATGTTTTGTGTTTTCACTAAAAACAAACAACAAATGTATAACTTTCTCACTCTTCAGTTTACAAAATGTTGAAATCTTCTTTAGAAAAGAATGATCACAGTTCAAAATAATTCGAAGTTTCTTCTATAGATTTTGTTTTCATCTTAAAATATGTATATGCTCTTAAGAATCCATTTAATATTGACCAAAGAAACTTGTAAATCTAAAAGGGTTTCTTCGCTGGGTGACATGCGTTGCACGACGTTTTGGTTTCATGTAAACGCACGCATGAATTTTCAAAAAACCGCTAGGTTTGGACAGTAAGAAAAAAAAGAAGAAAACGAAAGCCGGTTGTAATAGCTTTCTTGCTTACGCAGAAATCTAAATAGCATCTGGAACAATATATTGAAAGAAAGTTCTATGTCTATTGTTCTGATTTTAATCAATGAACATTTTAAAAAGTGGAAAGAATACGAACGACTGTTTTGGAATAAACTGATTGAGACTCTGGAGAAAGATATTGATAAAATTATATCGAAACATTTAGAAACTCTTGTTCGTGAATTAAATTCTTTAATGTCAAGTCTTCAATTAAAAAAAAATCGTAAGTTACTAAGTTTAAGAGGTACAAGGGAAGAAGTTGGTATTCTAGAGAAACCGTTGATAGATTTGTTTTCTATGATCAAAGACTTAATGTTTGTTAAGGCTCCTTTCAAATCAATAAATATTATACGTCGAAAGAAAGAAAAAACCATGAAAATGTCCATAAAGACTTAGTCGAAAATGAATCTGTTAGAATTGTATTTGCTGACAATGAACTTGCCAAACACAAGTGTGTCGAAAATGCGGGTGTCGAAGCTGAAAGTGTCGAAAATGAGGGCGTCGAAGTTGAAAGTGTCGAAAATGTGGGAGTCGAAGCTGAAAGTGTCGAAAATGATGGTGTCGAAGCTGAAAGTGTCGAAAATGAGGGCGTCGAAGTTGAAAGTGTCGAAAATGTGGGAGTCGAAGCTGAAAGTGTCGAAAATGAGGGTGTTCAAGATAAGCGTGTCAGAGATGAAGTTGTCGAAGAAGCGTGATGACAATAAAGAATTTGAACGGCACGAAGAGGTAATTAATTCAAATAATGGGTGTTTAATAGGAAAATTTGTTTCTAGGAATGTATTTAATTTGTCAAATAGGGTTTTATCTGATTCTGAAATTTCTGTTCTTTCGAAAGGCCTTAAATTTCGCCTACTCTAAAACGTTTGGATTGTTACACCATCAAATGTAGTAACTCCGTCAAATGTAGAAAATTTTCTACGACAAATGAAATAACTCCGTTAAATGTAGTAAAAATCTCCGTAAGTAGGGCTAAATGAAGTAAAAATCTTCGACAAATGCAGTAACTCCGTCAAATGTAGTAAACCTACGAAAAATGTAGTGAACACCTTTAAGTTTGGAATGATCCATAATGAGGCCAAACACGTGAAGGTGACCACAAGGTAACTTTTTAAGGGCTATCAGGTGGCTGCATAAATAAAACTAAAATCGCGCATGCGCAGTGAAACGACAGTGCTTTTGCCCAGTTCTTTCTTTACGGTTTCATGTCCCATCGATGTAACACTTGTAGATGTGACTGCCGTTTACAGCTCCGGAAAGTTTTTAAAAAATTTCAAGTATGCGCATCATTTATCGTTCGCTCGACGCTTTCGCAATTGCGGCGTGTGACTCGCCATCTCATTCTTCGCCTAATCAGTTCTTAAAATGCATTTGTGACCACGGAAAGTCCTCGGAGGGATTTGAACTCTCGACCCCTGGTTTACAAGACCAGTGCTCTAACCCCTGAACTACGAAGGCGAATCGTTAGCGTCAAGAATACCGACCGACTTTCCCTTTATTTTCTCCCAAGGTCAGCCATTGCCTCCAGTCGGGTAGGAGAAGGCCACTGCGCACGCTCCAGTGGCACAGTCGGTTAGCGCGTCGTACTTATATGTCAGTATAGACGAAGAAATGCGAAGGTCGGGAGTTTGAGCCTCCTGTGGAGCATGGTTTCTTACAGTAAATACTGGTTGGTATTCCCTTGTAGTTTGCATTTGCAACGTTCGGAAAATGCCGGACGTTTAGAAAGCCCACAAAGCAATACAAAGGTTAAGACCAAAATGAAACCTCGGCTATTTGGATGGTAATGGCAAGTGGTACGTGCGTCGCGCGAAATCGCACTGTGGCTGTCACACCTACGCGTTACCTTGCCATTAATGGCACCATAGTAGCAAGGACAAAGCCAAGTCCCGAAAATGGCCAGTGTGGGGCTCGAACCCACGACATTCGCGTTATTAGCACGACGCTGTAAACGACTGAGCTAACTGGCCGATGCTTAGCTTAATACCAGTGGTTTTGCCGAGTTCTTTCTTTACAGTTTCATGTCCTATGGATGTAACACTTGTAGATGTCACTACCGTTTACAGCTCCGGAAAGTTTTCAAAAAATTTCAAGCATGCGCATCATCTATCGTTCGCTCGACGCTTTCGCAATTGCGGCGTGTGACTCACCATCTCATTCTTCGCCAAATCAGTTCTTATAATGCATGTGTGACCACGGAAAGCCCTGGGAGAGATTTGAACTCTAGACACCTGGTTTACAAGACCAGTGCTCTAACCCCTGAACTACGAAGGCGAATCGTCAGCGTCAAGAATACCGACCGACTTTCCCTTTCTTTTCTGCCAAGGTCAGCCATTGCCTCCAGTCTGGTAGGAGAAGGCCACTGGGCACGCTCCAGTGCCACAGTCGGTTAGCGCGTCGTACTTATATGTCAGTATAGACGAAGAAATGCGAAGGTCGGGAGTTCGAGCCTCTCCTGGAGCATGGTTTCTTACAGTAAATACTGGTGGGTATTGGTTTGTAGTTTGCATTTGAAACGTTCGGAAAATGTCGGACGTCAAGAAAGCCCACAAAATAATACAAAGGTTATAACCAACATGAAGCCTGGTCTATTTGAAGGCAATGGCAGGTGGTACGTGCTTCGCGCAAAATCGCAATGTGGCTGTCACGCCTCCGCGTTACCTTGCGATTAATGGCACTATAGTAGCAAGGACAACGTTAAGTCCCGAAGATGGCCAGTGTGCGGCTCAAACCCCCGACATTCGCGTTATTAGCACGACGATCTAACCGACTGAGCTAACCGGCCAATGCCTGAATTAATAACAGTGCTTTTGCCGAGATCTTTCTTTACAGTTTCATGTCCAATCGATATAACACTTGTAGATGTCACTACCGTTTACAGCTCCGGAAAGTTTTCAAAAAATTTCAAGTATATGCATCATCATTCGTTCGCTCAACGCTTTCGCAAACTAATGGCTGGAATGGGCCCAGGCCACATGATAGAGAAGGTCTCAACGCAATTTTCACCTAAAAATCATTTGTTGGGTCTCCAACAGGCTGTATGACTTTCTGGGCTGAGTTGTATACAAATTCAGCCCATTGTTTTGATTGTTTGAATTGCCGATATTGGTGAAACTAAGTCCTCTTCGAAAAAGCCGGTGTCAAATTCGGATTCAGCGAATCGAATTGTGTAATCAAGACTTGTTTGAATAGTCAAAGTTTAGTACTGGTGCCAAACAAAACAGTCAATGGAGGTCATCCAATACTAGGCGTTTTCTGTAGGCGTTATAGGCAAGAACGATGTTATTAGCTGTGCCGGCTGGTAAAGCAGAATTTAGTCAAACTAATGGCTGCAATGGGCCCAGGCCACTAGATAGAGAAGGTCTCAACACAATTCTCACCTAGAAAACGTTTGTGGGGGCCCCCACAGGCTGTATGACTTTCTGGGCTGAGTAGCTTACAAATACAACCAATTCTTTTGAATATTTGAATTGCCAGTATTGGTGAAACTAAGTCTTCTTCGAAAAAACTGGTGTCAAATTCGTATTCAACGACCTCGAATTGTGTAATCAAGACTTGTTTGAATAGTCAAAGTTAAGTACTGGGGCCCCACAAAACAGTCAATCGAGGTCATCTAATACTAGGCGTTTTCTATAGGCGTTATAGGCGAGAACTATGTTAATGGCTGTGCCAGCTGGTAAAGCAGAATTTAGTCAAACTAATGGCTAGAATTGGTCGAAACCACATGATAAGGAAGGTCTCAACACAATCCCTACTGAAAAATCATTTGTGGGGCCCCCCACAGTCTGTATGAATTTCTGGGCTGACTTGTATACAAATTCAGCCCATTACTTTGATTATTTGAATAGCCGATATTGGTGAAACTAAGCCTTCTTCGAAAAAACTGGTGTCCCATTCGGATTCAGCGACCTTAAATTGTGTTATCAAGACTTGTTTGAATAGTCAAATTTAAGTACTGGGGCCCCACAAAACAGTCAATGGAGGTCATCCAATACTAGGCGTTTTCTATAGGCGTTATAGGCGAGAACCATGTTATTGGCTGTGCCAGCAGGTAAAGCAGAAATTAGTCAAACTAATGGCTGGAATGGGCCCAATTCACATGAAAGAGAAGGTCTCAACACAATTCTCACCTAAAAAACATTTGTGGGGGCCCCCACAGGCTGTATGACTTTCTGGGCTGAGTAGCTTACAAATTCAGCCAATTCTTTTGATTATTTGAATTGCCGATATTGGTGAAACTAAGTCTACTTCGAAAAAACTGGTGTCAAATTCGTATTCAGCGACCTCGAATTGTGTAATCAAGAATTGTTTGAATAGTCAAAGTTAAGTACTGGGGCCCCACAAAACAGTCAATGGAGGTCATCCAATACCAGGCGTTTTCTATAGGCGTTATAGTCGAGAACCATGTTATTGGCTTTGGCAGCTGGTAAAGCAGAATTTAGTCAAACTAATGGCTGGAATGGGCCCAGGCCACATGATAGAGAAGGTCTCAACACAATTCCCACCTAAAAACCATTTGATGGGGCCCCCACAGGCTGTATGACTTTCTGGGCTGAGTTGTATACAAATTCAGCCCATTGTTTTGATTATTTGAATTGCCGATATTGGTGAAACTAAGCCTTCTTCGAAAAAACTGATATATAATTCGGATTCCGCGACCTCGAATTGTGTAATCAAGACTTGGTTGAGTAGTCAAAATTAAGTACTTGGGCCCCACAAAACAGGCAATGGAGGTAGAGATAGGATAAGGCGGATCTTAGGACAATTCATCTCTCGTTTAAAATTGTATTATCCCTCGTTTAAAACTCTCGTAAAATTAGATTTTTTTTGTATGGATTTTGTTTTGCTTTTTTGTTATCTTATGCGTGCTTATAGTGATCTCTAGCGTATGTGGTAATACCATCTTTTGCAATGATTTGTTCGTCATAATAAGCGCTGAGAGCGAGTTTGTTTTGTGCCATATCTTTGGATTGAAAACAGCTTTTGTTATGAATATATACCATTTTTATTTTGATTACGTATTAAGTTTTTATTGCATAACAAAAATTCTCAAATAACAACACGTAAGCAGTTTTTATTATATAATTAAACCATCTGTCAATCAAACGCTTATAACAATAGAATTTTACATACCGGAAAGTTGTTTACTTAAGAAAAGTTAAAATCGAAAGTGCTCGTTGCTAAGGAGATTTGGTATGCCAGGAATGCATTGTTTTCTTTTTGTTATTTACCCTAATGCATCGATTAAACGCCCCCTTTTTTTAAATGCCCCCCCTCGAATAGACGCCCCCCCCTTTCCAGGAGATTTTTAAATAAACGCCCCCCTCTATTAGACGCCCCCTCGAATAGACGCCCCTCTCTAGAGAGGGGTGTTTATTAGAGACACACTAATTAAGGCATGTAGAACTACTACATTGCATTGTTTCAGCCTCAATGTTTTCATTTTGTATAAAAATATGGAAATTTGTGATAGACGCCTTTCTTTTTAAATTTTAAACTAACAGTTGGAAACTTTGTTTTTATTGACGATGATCTTGAAGTTTAATTTTGTATATTTTTTATCAATGTTTATATTTAGTTTATATTTACGAAAATGAAGAGTTTCACAAAAATTCAATAGACCCCCCCTCTTTTAAACGCCCCCACTCGAATAGACGCCAACCTAAAAATTTAAAAAATTTAATAAACGCCCCGGGCGTCTAATCGAAGCATTACGGTAAGTATTATTGACATCTAATTGAAGTCATTCTTTATTTCTTTCAAACAAGGTCATCTAAACACATACCATATGCTAAAAGCTGTTGTTATCACTAAAATCAAAGCAATTTTTTCTTCTTCGTGAGATGGGAGTGAATTTGTTTGACTCACTCTTGGGTGTTCTATGTGGTGAACTTCCTTTTGTGAACATTTAATTTATGTTTGTGTTAGGGAGCTAATCACCTTGTTTGAAATATGATGCTCTTGCATAACATTAATCATTTTATTTCTTCCGAGGCTCAAGTTCTCAGTAGATATGAGAATTTTGTTATTGTAACTAGACACTCCCCGACTTGATGTTTAGATTCATGTCACTAGGTAACATGTAAATGCCTTGTCCAACTGAATAATCAACTTTGCTTGAAGCATAATTTAAATTATCCTGATAACGTTTAATGTCATCTTGAATATCAACTCTACGGTTAACAATGTCTTCAAAGTTGTTCATAAAAACTCTTTGAGCTGTCAAAGCGCTTGAATTATTACCTAAGATAGAAGACCAAGCTGAGGCTTGCGAACTAAGAACAAGATAAGCATATGCTCTAACACTGTCTGAAATCTTCACAAGACCTGTTTTTGTAAAGACATTAGATTTTTCTATAATCCATCGTGTCATGGAGTCGTCTGTGAAATAACTCAGACCTGGTGTTGGATAGTTTTTACGTCTTTTTTGATACAAGCTGTAAAAATCTTGTCCTTTGTATTTTTTAGGGTCAGAATCGACACCATATTCACTACAGATTTTTAAAAACTCTTCTCTGTTATAAGGATTATCGTATTGGTTGAAACCATCTTCAAAAGGTAGAGGTGTCTGCAAGCGCTTAATGATTCGTCTAATGTGATGTTAGACGTGAAAACGATGTACTGATCTAATCATAGGGTTAGGCAGAGTAGAGCGACCTTCTTTCAGGTGTTCAGAACCGACTCCACAAGCACTTGAAGCACACCAAGTGACAAAATTGAGTTGGGTTTGCCATAATTTAAATGGTTGTTCCTGCCAAATTTTCGTGCGTTGTTCATTTTCATCCATTTCGTAATTAGTAAAAACATTGGGAAAGCTCGCAGGAAAAGAACCATTTTTAGAGACAATAATTGTTTGTTTGTATAAATCTTTAGCATCCAATATCTGAAGGTCTTGTCCCCCATTTGGCTTATAAAGCGCATTGGGATTATATTTAAAAATGTTTTCCATTATTATTTAAAATATTATCTTCTATTCTCTAATACAAGAAATGTATATCACAGTAAATGTCGTAAGGGGTGAAAAGACAATCTATTTGTCTTACCCCATACAAAACTTGGATGGCTCAAAAAAAAATTGCATTGCTTGACATGTTTGCAGACAATGTTGCGTATGAAATAACCGCACCCTTGAAACTGACTCTGTCTGCTGGTGAGGGGAAAGCAGAGAAACTAATAATAATAAAGGAATACACGGGCAGGGAATTGAATGCCTTTTTAGCAGGTAATGTCATCCTCACCCCATTAATCAAAGACCCTCGAGTAATCAAAACAAATAAGCTCGCTAGCATAACCAAAATTAATTTACATCTCTCTGAACTTGACAACACTCAAAATCTTGAGAATGGAAGGCTAAGTGATATTTTACTAACCTATCACATCGCTAAATATGACGACTTCACACATGTTGAGCCTAGAAACCCTCAGTACAAAATATTAAAAAATGGTGTATTTCAGTCTCTCATGTTGAAAATCACAGATCAGCAGACCTGGGAAGAACCGTTGTTTTGCACATTCGCTAACCGAAATAAAGTAAAATAAAGTAATAATAATAAATTATCTATCATAATTAACAAACATGGAATACGGAAGAAGATTAAATCCAGAACGTTCACTTAGAACTGCTCGTGGTGGAAAAGGCTCTCGTCAAAAAGTAATTGTCACACACAATCCAAGTGAGATTGACCAAAATCAGTTATTGTTGGTTAGGTTTCCAAATTTAGGAAGTGATGATGTTATTATTCCAGGAACAACGAATCTAAGTTTTGATATTGAACTCGAGTCGAAAGTTGATGCAAAAAGAACATTGGTCAGTAACATTGGGAGAGCTATCATTAGAAAGTTGGCTGTCAAGTTTGAGGGTAACCAGATTTTAAGCATCGATGACTTTGATATTTTTGGGTGTTACAGAGATTTATGGCTAACCAAGTTTGTAAAAACAAACGCAATAAGACAGGGTATCATCATCGATGATGGGTGTACAGAAAATTGTATGAAATTGAGGATTGGTGCTTCTGTTAAATCCACTGTTGAAGCGGACAAGGCCATTGCTGACACCTATAAAAACAAGTTTGTCAATCCACTCGATTTTGAAATGCTAGATAGCACGATCCCGTATTATCAAGCCGGATTAGGGAATAGGTTATGTTATGAGATCACATTTAACGACTATAACCGAGTTATTTATTCTAACCCCCCAACTACTGCCGCAGGTCAAAAAGTAAACCCAGACGGTAAATATAAAGTAACTAACATCTCTCTAGAATATGAGCTTGTGACACAACCTACTTTGGCCAGACACATTGCATCTGAATACCAAAACATGGCTTTGCTCTACGATAGAATTATGAGGCACAGGAAAATTAGAGTAAACAAGTCAGACACAACGTGGAATTGGTCATTCAATACCCCTTGTAAATCTTTGAAGGGTATATTGGTTTTGTTTGAAGAAGAAGAACCCTCCAAACGAGATACCAGTAAATTCTACAGTCCAAAAATATCTGACATCGTTGAGGCCAAGCCTAACCAACTTTTTGCTCAAGGGATGCAGCCGTTTGAAGATTACAATGAAATTTGCAAGTGGTTTGCTGAAGGAAAACCAAAAGATAATAATGCCAGCGAAATCCAAAAACGCTTGCAATTACATGATGTAAAAGTCTCTGAATACTTGACAGGCAAATATGCTTTGTGGTTAGATTTTAGAACCATAGATGAAAATGCCTTGCATGGGAACGGTCGACGGATTGAAAATGCAAGTGAAGGCATCACTTTACAAATTGAAAAGACCGCTGAAACTGCAAAAAACTTAAAAGCTTACAACATACAAAAACATACAAAACGGTGAATTTATGTCTGTCTTGTATTAGTAAAATGGTGGAACAAAGTAACACACTTTACATGAAAGAGCCTCACACAACATTATTCGTTGGTCCTACAGGCTGTGGAAAAACTAAACGCGTCGTGAAATTATAAGAAAATGAATACAAAGAACACTTTGATTTTGTTGTGATTATATGTCCCTCCTTGAGGTGGAATCAGACTTCGGAAGTGGTTCTGGTTCGACCCTTTTATGATTTTAATTGAGCCGGAAGGTCGCTTGTACGAATGGATTAAGAAGATAGACTTCTTTTGTGCAGGTTACAAGACTCTGTTTCTGATTGATGACATCTTTGCTGATGAGAGTTTAGACAAAAAAAAGACAACCTTCGCTCGAGTTGGCAATTAGCGGCAGACATCGAAATCATTCGCTATGGTTACTTACACAATCATACACAGCTATACCAAAAAATTACGACGACAAGCAAAAATGTTACATGTGTGGTATCCAACAGATAGAAATGATTTAATCACTATTCATGAAGAGAATGATGTCATTGAAACGCGAGAAGAATTGAAAGATGTCAAGGAAAAACTGAAAGGAGGGAAACACGCTTGCCTGGTCATGAGAATGGAACACCCAAGAACGTATGTGATTTGCTGAGCAGGTTGATGTTTTTTTTTGTTACAAGACTCTTGTAACAAAAGTATAAGACTCTTGCAAGACTGCTATAAGTCTCTTGTAAGACTGCTATAAGACGGCTATAAGACTGCTATAAGACTCTTGTAAGACTGCTATAAGACTCTTGCAAGACTGCTATAAGACTGCTATAAGAGAATATAAGAAAATTATAAAATTATAATTATAATCCTTTAGAAACTTAGATTTACAGGCACTTAGATTTACAGGCAGTCTTTGCATTAAAGCCCGGAAATGCAAAAGCAATGTTAAATGGACTATCAGGAACCAATTTAAACCAAGAACACAGTTTTTATGGAGAAATGAAAGTTTTGATCATTTTCATTAATGAATTGTCTTCATTTCTTGTCAACGCGCCAGCAGCTTCTTGTAAACCATATTCATAATCCATTCGCTCCCAGTCCTCATCACGAAATGCGTACAACAAACACCCAATCTCGTTGTCACGGCAACATTGCAATACAGCTTGAAGATATCTTTCAGCACCCACGATCTCTCGACCGATGCCAAACTCACCAATAAACAACGGAATGTTGTGCGTAATTGACCAGTTTTGGAGGTATTTGATCCTTTTCCCGACTTTTGCTTCGTCCCAATATGTAGACTCGGTGCAGGTCTTACTATTAGGATAAAGAGGAATATCACCCGGAAACTTCAAATCGTGTTTGATTGTAGTCAAAGCAGATGGCTCGTAAAAATGAACTGAAACCATTAACTTATTTGCAGGATCCACGGTCTCCAAAAAATTGTTTGCCAAGAAATCTAACGAGTAAGGTAAAGCATAGAATGTTGGTTCGATAACGATGTGTGTTGTATCATCCACTCGTCGGATGTAATTAATGATGGTTTTGTATTGCTCCAGAATCTCATCGACACCTACGTCGGTAACTTCAAGAAAATGGGTAACCTTGTCAGCTTTAGTAAACGGTTCGTTGATCAAATCATACGCGATTACATTTCCTCTTTTGTTGCAGATATCTGCAATGAACAACCAATGATCAGGACTCACCACACGTTTATCCAAAGTTATAATAACACCAAAATCTTTCACTTTGTCGAGCATGTCATTCAAATACTTCTTGGACTCTGCGTTCATTGCTTTAAGATCGGAGAACTCGACTGATGAACGTACTGCTCCGATCCTCACATATTTTACGTTCCAAGATTTGAGCACATCGACTTCCTCTGAGCTGATCTGACTCGAAACATTGAAACCCATTGAACTTCCTTTTAAAAATTCTGCTAGTGTGTTTTCCTTGTCTTTCCTGACTTGAGCTGAGATAGACATCAAAGACATTTCTGAATCAATCTCCTCCGGCCATTTCTGAAGCATATGATGAATATAGTGTCGTATTCTGGCATCAAACACGTCTGCTCTTTTATGCAATGCAACACCTTTGGTTTCTGAATCAGCGGTACGAGTAAACAGGTTGTGGTGATTCTTTGTGGAAAGCTTTCTCAAGCTTCTGCCATATTTGCTGCTAGCTACAAAACTTGTCCAGTAATCGTCAACGAGATCAAAGTCTTTGTCAGGCATTGGTACACTGGCAACTTCCATGAGAGCGTTTCGTGGCATTAAACAAACATCAGAATGAATAAAATGTATCAATCTTTCCGGAGATGAATCATCAGCAAAACGAACATGTTCATATTCTCTCCATTTTGAAACAGGATTTTGTTCAGGTAACTCATGAGTTTTAAAGTAATGGCCACGTACACAGAGTATGTCATCAGGATGTCTTGCATGGTTTTCCATGAAGTACTGGACGAATTCTGCACCAGGAATGATATCATCGTCACAGATGAGAATTCTTTCAGATTTCACAAGAGGAGGAAGTGAGAAGCGAATAGCAGCAAAATGATTTCCTGTCGACTGAATCAATTCCAAATTTCGCTGATGGTTATTCTTACGAAGATACTCTTTACAATACTCATCCACTGTTGAAGATCTGCCCATGTTGTTATTCCATACAACGATTTGTATTCTACCAATATAGGTTTGTTGGTTCCATAGAGAATCAAGAATCTTCTTTAAATGATGGGTTCTTCTGTAAGAAATAATGGAAACTGTTATATCAAAATCTTTATCCATCACAAATGCGGGAATGTATCGAACAATTGTACTTTCCACAAATGATTCAACAAAATGATCAACAGTGAGATCAGTTTTGTCTAACTTGGAAGTCAAATATTCGATGGCAGCTTTCAAATTTTTGGGTTGCATCAGTTCAACCAAACTTTGTTGTTCAGGATTATATAGTAAGGGATAGTCGTTTCCAATATATTCTGTAACTGATCGTAGATTTGGTGCAATGATTGGAATATTCCTAGCAATTGCTTCCAAGATGAGTGTGTTTGCAGCTCCTTCTTGTTTCAAAGAGAGGAAAATAATACTATCTCGAAGCAATGTCTCGTACTCTTCACTGTCTGCTCTTGGAAGAACTTTTATATTGTTGTCTTCACAATTCTTAAGCTCCTTTTTGATTGCATCTTCCCCAATCAAAAGAGCTTTTTGACAAAAAGTTGGCATTTCTACTCTGTAGAAATATTGAAAATCTCTTTGGAATGCTCCTACCATTATAACATCTACCTTGGTCAAACTTGGTAAGTATACTTCATCGATGAATGGTGATGGACCTTTGAAGGATTCGGGTTGAATAAATGGATACTTTAAAGTCTGGATAGGAAATTTCACTTCTAATGTTGGCAGTAGATGCTTCTTAAGGTATTCTTGTTGAACTGTGGTTAAGGTAAAAAGCCCTTTGCACGTTTTAAACCATGGTGCGTACTTTGGTGTGCACAATCGTTCGAGATCTGGTACATAGAACCTATCAGGAAAATGTGCAATGTTATGAATCATACCAACCCAAGGTATTTGCAAAATTTCGTCGGCATTACACATATACTGCTCAGTAGCAGAGATAAACTTGACTGGAGCATTATCATGATGAAGAATTTCTTTAACTTGGTCGATAGCTACTGAAAATGCATTTAGGTGATGATGGTCCCATCCAGGATCGTAGCTCATATCCAGTTGTCTTGGTAGAAGCTCTAGATTTTCTTCGTCTTCACTCTCGTCATCAGAATGGACAGATGTGTTATCGGCATATATTTTATCCGTAACTAAGTCTGGATTTTCTGCTTCTTTAGCTGTGTTGGTTGTATACAAATAGAGCTTGGCTTTACCGAGAGGCTTGGCAATCGATTGTAACACATTGCTTTTTTCTGTTATAAATCTGATGGCCGTAGACGTTGCCCCATTCAGGAATATTATGGTCTTTTCAGGAATCAAGCAATTTTCGATAATCTTCCATCCTTCTTCCAATTCTTCAGAAGTTTGAGTAAAATCCAGAAAGATGAAATCAAACTTTTGTTCATGCATCCATTCTTGATCTGCCGGAGTCAATGGTTCTTTTCCAATTGTACTTTTAATAAATTTGGTCTTTTCCAAATATTCTTTGGATACATTTGCTTTCACCATCGGAAGTAAATCGTTATTGCTTGTATCGATATCAGGAAAAAGATTCCTCATCCAATTATATTGAATGAATGAATCAACAACAGTCAGGTTTTCAACTGAATTTGAGGATTCGAAAATAACTTGCAACGTATGACCAAATAAGCAGCCAATCTCCAATACATTTCTGGGCTTGTATTCTTGGACAGCCCATGATAGAAGTTGCCTGATTTCAACCGTTGATGTAGTTGGAATAAGATTGCTTTTGGAAAACTGTTCACCACCAATAACATCAATTTGCAGCCATGGATTAGGAACATCTTTTGGCAACCACTCATGGACTTGGCATTTTAAGTAAGCTGTAATGTTGTCCAATTCCTCCAATAGAGCGGAGTTTCTAATGGAAAGAAAAGAAGGTTGGCGTTTGATTTCTTCAACAGCATTCAAAATGTAGTCTCTGTCCGACCAACATTCTTCATTGAGATACTTATTGAATCTAGAGAATATTTCTGACAGACACAGTTGAGTGGAGTCTTCTTTGCGAGCATTCCCTCTTGACTGAATTTGTGCTGGCTGCCCACTGTACGATATTAGTGTTGTTAACAGTGTTGGTTTGGTTTTGACCTTGGAGTCGTACACGTAAGGAGCTTCCTGAAAGAAATGGTCGATTAGATCAGCAATGTGCACAGCATTTTGCACCGTCATATTGGAATGGTTGGGCAAGTAGAACCCTGTGGATGCCACCTCTTCTGCAACATTTAGTCGTAATTTGTCATTGTTTTTAAAAGCTGGCTGTAAATGTAATGGAAAGAAGTAATCTCTTGTTTCAATGCCATTATCAGCTAAAAACCTCCGAAGTAGTCGACGGGTCTCTTTGTTGTTGCATTCGACGCCAAAGACCCATGGTGAATCGTAGTATCCGCATTTAGGCATCGTCTTCAATTCCTTAGTGACATTCTCAACACGGTCTAAACCGAACCTGTATGTAGCAGCAATAGATGCATGGTGTTGGATAATTTCGGCAACTTTTGGGATTGTTCCACATGCAAGTGCCGCACCAAGACCATTAATCTTCCCATTGATAGCATTTTCAAAATGAACAAAGTGAAAGTTCTCCGTAAAACTATGATTAACAAGACTTTTCAATCTTCTGCCGTTTGTTCCATCGTCTCGCTTAGCAATGACAAACCCACCGTCCGCAGCGTGAACAATTTTGTTTGCATACAGCGAAGCTGTTGCAAAATCTCCAACAGTACCAAGCAATCTCTTTGGGTCGTCATTAAATGATATTCCAACAACCTCACTGATATCTTCAATCAGCTTCCAACCTCTTTCTTCACATCTTAACTTGATTATTTCTATGTTTGAGACAGGTACACCATAAGTGTGAGAAACAATCACAGCTTTCACCTTACTTGATGAAGAATTTTCCATTTCTTTCCAACCAGGGTTGTATCTGAAAAATATATCCACATGATGCTCATTAAAGTTGTAAAACTAGATTTCATCTTTCTACAGGGTGGACCACAAAACTTCGCCCCTTGAATTGCTTTTTCGTGATAGTGCCAGTAATTGCAATAGAAATTTAAAAACTTCTTTGTTATATATTTATTTTCAGGATAGAAAAACTGATTCAAATGATTCTGTATCAACCACGCAATTAAACTCAGTGCATTCCGATGTAATGCATTTTTGTCAACCAAATTTTTCAGATGCCATTAAGCAGTTACCTAAGCGTATAAATCGCATGATGCGTTGAAATAAGGCATTTCCTTTTAACTACATTGTTTTTTATATTCCATCGCTGAAGCTCCCCGCCAAGTGTGGTGTGAAACTTCAAGTACAAAAAAAACATTGTTGTATTCTCTTCATTTATTTGATACATTCCAAAGTCATAAATCAACATTTCCGTTTCATCATCCTCTTTTTTAGTAGATCGTTGGGTAGACAAAGAAGAGATATTTGATTTTTAAAATTTGTATAACGTGATTGACTCGTAAATTACATCTCTAGCACTACAGGACTGGATTTTCATAGCCCACTCTGTGAACAACAATTTTCATTGAAGCTAATCGAAAGTTGAAATAATTAATAAAGTTCTTTTATTGATAAGATTTATTTGGGTCGTTTCTGAAGCATCTTAATCGTATGTGAGAATGGTCTAATTTGCTTGTTTATCGATGCCTTATTGCGTGCAATTTAAAATTTTGTTTGAATTTTTAGCTATAGTTCTCGTTTCATGATTATTAGCATTAAAACCAAAGACAAGATTAAGTCTACACTCACTTGTTTATTGGATCATTGTCAACAAAAACAGGTTCAGCTCCAACAAATCGAACAGCATTCCCAACTGCAACCATTGTAAAAGCTGGTACAATCACTTCATCGCCTTTTCCAACGTTAGCTGCTTGAAGAGCAAGAACTAATGCACTGAATCCGTTACAGCATGGTTGGGCGACTTCACAGTCAAACATATTTTTCAGAATATCACTCAGTTCATCAACATATGGTGTGGCTGATGAAACCATCCCAGTTTCTGTGTATAAACGAGAACATAAGAAATTTATTAGGAATTGTACAACGACTATAAACAGTTGTCTAAAACGGTTGTTAATGTTTTTTAAATCTCGATAACTAGAACTTCTCAATACGTTTTTGGAGTTCAGCCTGAGATTTCCACCCGCAAACTTAGGGATCTATCAACCGTTAGGTAACGCTCGGAGGGGGGAGGGGGGTTTTGGATTGTGAGTTAGAAATTTTTCATGATCGCAGTTTCTGTGTATAAACGAGAAAATATTTATCAGTAATTGTACAACAAATGCAAATGCGTTATTAACTTTTACTTTAGGGCCTTTGCAGCGTAAGAGGGCAGAGAACCTCACCCCTTAATTTTTTTCTAATAATGGGTCATAAGTTTACCAAATGAGATTTTATTACAAAAACACCCGAGAGAATTAAAAAAATCAAGGGCTTGCTACAACCGTTCTTGATAAACGTTGATCCTCTGATGCTACCTCTAATTGATATTTTCTCTTGCTTTCAAAGACAAAGTGGGTAGTGCTAATTAGACCATCGACTGATGGTATTATTTTATTATTGTTTTCCAAAACGTTAAAATCAATAGGAATCATTCAAAAAATAACGCCCAAACAAATTATAAATATATGTATGATTAGCAATCAAGAATAAGCACTCCATGAAGGTAGGCTTCAACTTCACCGGATCGGGTTGGAAAAATAGCCCAGTCTAGTGTGATCCTTATGATTTTACTAAGTTTTAATTAGCTGTTTTTAACAATTATCTTGTTTGCTAATTAGTTTAAAAGCAGATTAAGACGGATTAAAAGAGCTCCAGAAGGATGTTGAAAATTCTTAAACTGGAAACCAGGTGGCTTTTTCTTGAGACGCACGGCACGGAAATAATTTCCCTATTATTTCTCAGTCTGATTAATGTCTCGAAATAGAGGCTGACATTTCCCGGGAATATCTCACGGCCGTAAAAGTTGAAAAAACCACCTGTTATTACATTCCAGGTTACAAAAAGTTACAAAAAGTTGGTGGGTGGATTTCATCAGAAAAGCCGTGATATAACGCGCGATAAAAATTATAAACTTTCATGGTGAACGCGACGGGTGGTTAGATTGCTACAATTAACCACCCATTTCTCTCACATGTTTATTCGAAAGGAGTTCACAACAGAACAGTTCAGAGAGAAAGTTTGTGTATTGTAAAGAAAATATAAAGGAAGAATAGGTTTCATATTAGACAGGAAATTTTCTGAAACAATCTAACCATCAGGGTAACTCAATTTTTTTAAGTTTCTGCCCAAAGGCAATATATAAAGGATCAAAAAACCGAATTGGGTATTTTTTAAAATAGCCCTATGTCACGTGACAGTGACGTAAGCAATTGAGCACCGGCTAAAAGTAGAAATTTTTTTTGTTCTCAAATTTTAAAAATATTGGTACAGATCGATAGAGCTTTAATAATGATGAAAAAAATGTATAACAGCATAAATTAAAATGGCAATTTAAAGATTTTAATGAATCTGGGGGTCATGTTTTTGATTAAGGTGGAAACACCCCCAAATCAGTTGAAAAACAGCAGTTTCAAAAAGTGATTCAGTAGCAAACAATCCCGGGGGGGGGGGGGGGGGGGTACTTTGGCAAAACAGGTGACGGGTATGTGCGAACCATAAGGTTTGACACCTTGAAAGTCTCTCAAAAGGGTACAAAATCATAAGTTAGTCCCTGAAAGGGGTCCAAAATGGAATTCCAGTCTCTCAAAGGGTCTGGAATCGTAAGTATAGCCTGTCTGCGAGCCTGTGTTTATTGCTGACACTAGAGATAAGCAATAGATAAGGATAAAGATAGTGGATAACTTCCCGCGTACATACCTGTACCGTTTCGCAGTGTCCGTTTTCTTAAGTGTAGATAGGGCCGTAGGTAATGCAGGCGGTACATGTATTTTTTAGTGTAAACAGTCCATTAAAAACGCCAAAATGGTAGCCATAAAATGTCAACAAAACGAGCGAGCACGTTGGAATTTATACCACAGTCTCTCAAAGAGTCCCTAAAATCACAAAAGTTACTCTCTAAGGGTCGACCCCTCAACTTCTGGTTCGGACATACCTGTCATCCCGCAAACCTAGTAAAACCAGCAAAAGTGGAGTAAAAGAACCTTGTACCTAAATTGATGTAAACTTCTTTAAAAGCGATACTTTATGAACCGTTTCTGCTTGAAAATAATCTTGAGATGCCAAAGGTCTCGTAAGAACCGAAATTAGAAGAATTATTGTAATTACAACGGGAGCTGAGCCAATCGTTTTTACAAAATAAAGCGGAAAATGTTTAGCTTCGTTTTTCTCCGAACAAATTTTCAACAGGGGTCTTTTGCGCTGGCTCAAATTCTGCCACAACCAATGAATAAAAGACAATGAAACTTTGGTATGGTCCTTGAGGGGTTGTTTTGTGTTCATAACCACGAAAACTTCAAAAATGAAAATTGCCAAGGGCTTGACTCTTCATGCATAATTAATGAGCTATCTTTAACACCGTAAAAGTTTACGGTTTAGCCAATCACGATCTCAGTAAGTGCTTTTTGTAGCATTTTTTTGGTTATGAACACAAAAGAGACTTCTTTGTGCAGGATTTTAAGCAAAACGTCCGGTCATAGATTGCCCGTCTATTGCAAACTGAGCCATGCGAAACCTCTGATTTGGCTGATTTTTGGCCTAAAAACCTTAATTATTCATTAAAGTAAAAAATCATCATCTTTCTTATGGAATTTTGAAGTGCTCATTGATGTGGTTATACTCAAGTAAAAGCATTCCTGTAAAATTAAAGCTATTCAAATTGGGGGTGTTTCCACCTTAAAAATTTTTAAAAATGATAAATTCTGGTATAAAAGAAATGTTTTAATGAATATTTTTTTCTTCTTTATAGTGACGATTCTTTTGTAGAAAACATTGAATGCAAAATCTGGGCAAAAATTTAAAAATTAAAATCGATTTAACACCATTGAGCCCCCGTCCAGTGCATTTTTGCTTGAATTATAGCAGCATCTTTCAAGGTCTATAACTGAGCAAGTAGGCATGAACACAAGAAAACCTATTATTTTCCTTAAAGTATACCTGAAACACCTTTGCAAAAACATGACCTTTTGAAATGCGTCCTTGCTAAACATATAAGCAGTTAGATATTAGCAAAGTCTTCGATTTTTGGAAAAATGCGGTATTTTTTATATTTTGGACCGCAGTTTCTCGATAGATAAATGTTTTTGAACAAATATGTTTTAATCTTAGCGTAACATAACATGAAAAGGTATTTTAGTCATTTTTCATCTAGGATTAAAGACGCCAAAGATGCTGTAAGAACACATTAAACCTTTTTGACTTTTTCCGGCTGTTTTTTGCCTTGTCTAATTCAATACTTTTTTTAAGCTGATTCAAATTAGAAAAGGCAAAAACTAGGTGTATAAAGTAGCTCTTACTAGACTAAGTGTATAAATTATAATCAAGAACAGCGTACAGATATGATACTTTTATGCATAAAGGCTAAATCACTCAGTGAGTTACTGAGACTTAGGCTAGGACTACACTAATACATGTGCATGTTTAACCAGTTACGCATTTACATATTTTTCTTTACACCGAGCATTTAGGGGGATGAATGCCCCTCTCCCCGAGATCTCAAGATCCACATATGGTAAAAATTTGAAATTTGAACCACTAATACATCTCCGTAATAGAAGATATTTTGCCCCTGTTTTGATTCTGCCATCTGTTTGGTGTGTATTTTACACACCAGAACCTGAAAAAGCCTTTTATGGTATGCTGCCATATTAAGCTGATCAATTTACTCAGAACTTTATCAAACTGTCAATTTTGGTAAGATGTTATAATTTTCAACAAAGAATTTTTGGTTATGGTCTGTAAAATACATATTCCTGAATTTTTAGATCTCAAGAACCAGAAGTGCTTTTAACTTGATTTTTTCACCAGACTTTTAACCAAAACTGACATTTTGAAAAAGTTTGAAGTAAAATGGAATAGCTAAATTGGTGATTTGGGCCCTAATCTGCAAAACACATACCCTTTACAGGTGGTCTAAAACTTTTTCAAAACTTTTGAAGGGTCTTTGGAGACGAAAAATTAGAGAAGAAAAGTTAGTTGAACGAAATTTATGAGGGGGTCTCCTCAAAAACACATGAGAGGGGACCCCCTTCTGACACGTCATCATGTGATGGCAACATTTTATAAATAAATGTTAATTATAATGATGTCAATACTGTCCAAATTTCATTGCAAAAAATAAGTATTTCAAAAGTTATTTAAATGTCATATTTACCAAGAGCTTCTTTTACTTTGTTTTTTGCTTCTTCTGGTAAGAATGGTGATCCAACTTGAACGATCCATTTTCCGTTGTTCAAATTCTTGTTTCTTTCCGGTTCTTTGTCCGGAAGAAGTTGATAAACATCTCCACGTAATCCGAAATGTTTGTCCAAGGTTGTAGAAAACATTTCCTTCAGATCCAGAAAATCCTTCGGACATTTTTCAATTATCTCATTCCAATTTTCAATCTAATATAACGCAGTAGAATATATGGAAATTATGTTTCCCATTTTACATTTTTCTACAACCTTGTTTTTATCGTGAAATATTTATTATGGAAAGGATATTTATTTAAAGATAAAGCGATAATCTATTCACTCACCTAGTGTGCAAATTGTTTTTTAGCACCTTATTCAGTTTTATAATAAACATCTTTGAGTAATTATTGGTTTGGTAATAATGATTACAGGGTTAACCACAAAACTTAATTGATTTCTCGTGCGTGATCGTGCAAATAACGGCTATAGAAATTTTAAAAATTCTTTGTTACATTTTTAATATTAGGAGAGAAAAATCGATTATATTGATAGTACATCGATCACACGTAATTAAACTTAATGCATCTCGATGGATCTTTGTTCACCGAATTTTTCAGATCAAACTAAGCAATTATAAGGAAGGGCGCGAATCGCATGATACGCTGATATAATGCATTCCTTTCTAACTGCATTTTTTGTATCTTACATATTTTACACTCCAAGTTATTAATCACAAAATTTACAATTCACCATTCTCTTGATAGTAATTATTGCTAAAAATTTGATTTTTTTAAGAATTCTATAGCACTTATATGCACGTTAATGATAAGGGGACACATCTATGGCTCATCCTATATAAATAAGACTTAATGCAGGCTCTGGTCTGCAAATTATAACTGGTAAGCGACCGAATTAAAACCAGCGCCAAAATGGGCTTTTCCAGAAAAAATCCATATATCTCCCTGTTGAGGAACTCAATATTTGTGAAAGCTTCCCCTTAGGATTTCCAGATGAAAAAGTTTTACCCCCTTGGATTTCCAGCCAATTCTTCCTGACTAACCCCTTAGATTTCCAACATTTTAAGCAACTTTTGTCTTACCCCTCGGATATCCACTCATTTTCGTCTGACTTAGCATACTCCCTCGGAAATCCGTCACAATTTTAGACATTACCCCCTCGGACAGGAAATTGACATCCTCAACAGGGGGTATACGATTTTTTTCTGGAAGAGCCCAGGTGATGTAAAAATAATCTATCCCACTTTGTGTTTTGTATACAGTGTACTTTATAAATGCTTTGCGGATTGAAACATTTTTTAGTCGGTTGTATTTAAATTAATATGTAATTTATTCTATAATACCCTGGTCTGCAAAATGCACACCCTAATAAGAAACCAAAAATTTTATGTCAGCAAAGACCTTTAAAACTTACAGACTTTAAACAGTATTAGAATCATGTTTACCTTGTCTTTATACGGAATGATAGATGATTGTTTCACGCAAACAGGGGAAACGTGTCCTTCAGTTTCCACCCCAAGACGAGAGTAGATTTTGTTTTCAACAACAGGTAAGAAATCTGGGAATAGTTCTTCATATGTTATAAACGTCGGTGTGATCCCTAGAGGCCAATTTTCAAATGTGTTTTGCCACTGCTGGTTCTGTGTTTTGATAAGATTCATCAATTCTTTGACTTCGAACTTCAGTTTCTTAGGTGTCTGTTCCCTTGGAATGGGTTCATCCTGACATTGATACCAATTGTTTGTTTCCATTGCAACTTTTAAAGATATTACTCGTTTGAGAGTGTTTTCACGCCACAATACAAAAACAATTTGAATATCAAGCTCGGAGCAGAGTTTTGAAAGGACCAATCCATGGTACTAAAAATAAACCGAAAGAAATCCATGTAAAGACAAGCATTAAAAATTTTCAACCGAAGCTGGAGCTGAGATTCTACAATGGAATTGCAATGATGTCGCTAAGAAAGCACTTATACAAATTATTCATAATTTACCTGCAACTGTTCTGGAAACACCTTAAATCCAACAGCACGCAACCTCTTTCCTTTTGAATTGATATTCTTTTCTTGAAAAGGCGAGTCCAATTGTTCTCGTAAATAATCGATTGGCGTTTCATAACCCTTCAAAGCGTCTACATATTCGGGATTCAACAATTCTTCTAGAATAAAAAAACTTATTTTGAGATTACCAATCTCACATATGATAAAATTCTTTCGGAATAAAGAAATGTGTTTCTAGAAAACGAGACTTCAGGAATTTCTCGAACTATTTTCTGCTTTTATTACCCCGGAAGAGACTTGGGAGGAGTGAAAAATAGTACCCTGACCAGCGGCACGCCCCCGTACCTCATTTTGCTTAAGAGTCTTTCCCGGGTCCGTCACACTTCAAATCGGGAAATTGTTTTACTCTATAGCACTTCTGCACACCCCCTTAGCCTGTCGAGGATTTTATATTTCGCCATATGCGAAGCATCAGGCATTTACACCTCCCTCAAATATCTCAAGATCCACAAGTGCTAGAGACTTGAAATTTGGACCACTAATACATCTTCACGATTCAACGCCTGTTTTAATTCTGCCACCTGTTTACTGTGTATTTTACAGGCCAAAAACCTGAAAAAGCCATAAATTATTATTCTGCCAGATTGATAATAACAATTTTGGAAAGATATCATGTAAGATTTTTGACGAAACTAATTTTCGATTTGGTCTGTAAAATGCACGTTTCAGGTCAGTGTAGTCTACTATAAAGTACCAAAAATGCGCCAATTCGAAACAATAATTCGTCAAATTGACTTGGAACAATGATAGATATTAATAACTAGAACGATTTGACATAAATTTTATTATGTCAGGTGTTTAGAGTTTGTATTTTGCAGACCGGCTTTTGGTAATGGTTTGTAAAATACTTTTTGACTAAGTTATCAAGTTTGTGAGTTTTTCTAAATAAGTTTCTTTTACCAATCCTAGTAATTGATAAATATTTCAAGACAATTGGACAACTGAATTGTTCAAAATGGCGCACAATAGGTAATTTACGGACCGCTCTGTAAAATACCAACTAAACAGGTGGCCAACTGAAATTATGTTTGTAACAATATTTGGTCAAGACGTTTAACTGGTGAAAAATCGAGTTAAAAGCACTTCTAGTTCTTGAGATCTAAAAATGCTGGAATGTGTAATTTACCGACCGAATTGGAATGTGTATTTTACAGACCGAAACCAATATTTTCAAATATCACAAATCTCATCAAAATTTAAATTCATCTGTTCCATCTGTTAAAATTACTTAACTGGTAATTTTGAACCTGGTCCTCAAAATACATAACCCTCAGGAAAGGAGACCAAATAAAAAATCCTCGAATTTTTAAACGGTTTAAACTTCATAATGATTTAAACTTCATAATATGTACAAAAGTTATCAAAAATGTCTTGTCTACATCTTGAGCCCTTATAATCTTGAAAATTTGATTTTCCTACCGGGTGGACCACAAAAAAGTATCAATGTTTGAATTGAAATTGTGGAACAACTAATATAGTTTTTTATAAACTTCTTTTTTCATTTTGTAGATAAAACGCTAACTTAGATTTTGGTATGTCATACTTTCATATGTCATATTTTCCTTCAATAAAAAAGAAGTTGTGAGCAAAAAACTAAATTTGTAAATTTCAAAAAAGTTGAAAAAATGGATAAAAACAGCGAGCAAAAATGATAGTGTGATTAATTTAAATTTGTTTGTTTTAAGTCACTCAAGGGAATTTAAACCTCATTTTCTCTAAGCAATTTCAATAATACGTTATTGTTTTACTGCATCAGATTTTTTTTTTCATTGGAGCTACTTGAAGCACAAGATATGGAGTCAATATCGAAGCTTGCAGCTAACAACCTTGAGATAACTCAAATTGGTAATAAACACCTGATACAATGCTTTAGAATGAGTAACGGTTCTTGAAAATAGAATGATGAACTGTTTAATTAGATGTTGAAGGGCTTATGAGAATACTTTTTCATTTCAATAAAATACACATTTTGAAAACCAGTGCATTTCCCTTAAAATTTCTGTGTAGAATTGTACATTCCAATTTGCTCACTGTTTTTGTTCATTTTTTTAACTTTTGAAAATTGCAAAGTTGTTTTTTACTCATAACTTTTTATGTAGTAAATAAGAACTAAAGTATGATATACCAAAATTTAAGTTCATCTTTTCTCTACATGATGAAAAAAAGAAGTTTATAAAAAACTATATTGGTTGTCCCACAATATCTAATCAAACATTGATACTTTCTTGTGGTCCACCCGGTATATATGGCAAAAAAGTAATAAAATAACAAAGTGAATAAAGTAAAATAGACTTACTAAACATTACAACCCTGTCATGTTGATTGAGTATTTCCATCAATGCGGTCGAGCCCGAACGAGCGTCGCATAGCACAAGAAATCTTGTGATTCCGAGAGTCTCCTTCATCATGACTCAGGCGTTTGGCAATGCAGACTTTTATCGATCAGCTGATTATAACCGATGCGTATACAACCGATACCTAAACGATATTAACAGTAGCATAAGATGAAAAAAAAATTTTTTGTTTATCTTTTCTGGTTTTTACAAAACTGTAAGGCCCTCTTTTTGTAAGAACTGTTCTATAAGGGCATAATGTAGTGATATTGCTGTCATAACAATTGGTCTATTGTTTAAAATGATAAAAAAAAATAAAAAAATTCCCAGAATGAACTTAACGTTCCTAGTTCTTATTTGTCCAAAATACAAGATTTGCTAGTAGAACGTTTTTGAGTTTTGTTATCAAATGTGTCTTATCTGGTATTTCTGTTTTCCTGTAAACTACACGTTTTTTTTATAAGAACAAACTATATAAGAACATAAGGCTTCGTTGGCCAAAAAATTAAGAACATTTTAGGAACATTCGAAGGCTTTGGAGAAACAAGAAGTATGGAGATAAGAACAATTTTCACTTAAATTCACTTTAATTCACTTAAATTAGGAACATTTTCTTGTCCTGTGTATTTATCTGTGTTGCTCCATAACAAAAACAATTCATTATACTAGAAACACACATCCTTTAGCTATAAAAAAACATGAAAAAGTTTTGAAAGTAATAGCTATTTATACTACAATTAAACATAAGAAACAGGCATGCTTTCGCAGCCACTGAACCTCCGATACTTCTGACAGCCACAAGCGATCACAAAAATGCCGTAAAATAAAAAGGGCGCCTTTTTCAGATTCTTAAAGCATGGTAGATAACAAAACGACAATATTTTGACAAATCCATATATTGACTAACTTACGGAGGAGTCTCCCTCCATGCTCACGTCTACTGTTATATAAATTTTTTTTTACACGTTTCAGTTTAAATAAGTTACAATACCGTGTCAAATTATAATAAGTACAATACCGTGTCAAATTAGATATTCTAGAATAATTCTAAAGGCATTGATTGGATGGCTCTATTGAGAGAAGGTTTATCACGGTTTATCAAAAGGCTCTCCATCAAAGTTAATCTGAAGTCATTACTTTTGGAACAAAGAATAGAGAAATCGTCTAGTGATGGAGAGTGATTGCAAACTAAGAAGTGGGCCTTAATGGCTGTAGTATTGTACAAGCTAGCCTTGATGCTCTTACAGGTGAGATGAGAACTTCCTAGGTGTTCACAGGCTCTAACTTTGAAGTGGCGTTTGGTCTTGCCGTAATATCTGGCATTGCAGCCAGAACACTTATAACAATAAACGAGACCTGATCTCAAAAACTTGGGAATTTTATCCTTAAATTAAAAAAAAGTATTAATGCGGTTAGACGACTTAAAAACTATGCGTAAATTACAATGACATAAGTTTTCCTTGAAAATTTTAGATAAGCGACTGCGAAGTTCTAAAGATAATTTGCCTAAATATGGTAAAGAAATAAACACGTCCTTTTTTGGAACGGTACATACAGGTTCGTTATGCCGAAAACGTTTATTCAAAAAAACTCTAATACATAAATCGATAACATTTCTAGGGTAGCTATTTTTACTAAAAATGGACTTAAGTTTTTCAACCTCTATATAAAAAAGACTCCAACTGGAGCAAATGCGAAAGCTACGAAACAAGAGTGAGTAAACAAGACCGTGTTTAAAATGTTCTGGTATAAAACTATGGAAATTGGAGAACACACCACTGAACGTGGGTTTGCGATAAATACTAGTGACAAAATGACCGTTATCTCGAGTTATATTGACATCCAAAAAAGAAAGAACGTTGTTAGATTCCTCTTCAACAGTAAAACTAATATTCTTATGCTTGGAATTTATGTATGACAGGAAAGGTTGAACTTTATCTACAGAAGAAAATAAGACAAAAATATCTTCTACATAGCGTCTATAGTATAATGGTTTGATATCTTCGGGGCAATTTTTAATCCACTGTTGTTCACAATAACACATAAAAGCATTAGCTAATGTAGGTCCCAATGGTGAACCCATGGCTACACCATCAACTTGCTTATAATAACTACCATTAAACAAAAAGAAAGATTCAGTCGTAGCAAGACGTAAAATGTTACAAAATTCTTCCCTACTGAACTTATTAAATTTACTATCGGGATTGGGAAACAATACATTGGTACAAATCTCTATGGTCTCATCCAGAGGACTATTGGTGAACAGAGAGTTAACGTCAAAACTAGCCATATAATATTCGGCGTTCTGGTTCAAAATTTCATCAGAAAAGCAAAATGAGTCTTCACTGTGTATTCATTAAAAGTTAAGGAAGATAATAGTGGGACAAGAAACTTTGCTAGACTGTATGTAGGCGTTCCAATGGCAGACAGGATGGGCCGAAAAGGTGGTACGCCATTTTTACATGGTTTATGTATTTTAGGTAAACCATATAAAATACCAGGCCTAGAACCTGATGGACAAAGTTTCTTGTATGCATCATTAGTTATAATACCTTTATTAAGTAAATCCTTATAAGAATTTTTGAGCTTATTCTCTAGATTAATGATGTAGTTAAGATCTTTTCCTTCTGGAATGTTTAATAACAAAAATTTAGAAGTGTCATTAAGCAAAGTTTGAACACTCTTGTTATAAGCATCTCTATCTAGAACTACAACAGTTTTACCTTTGTCTGCTTTAAGTATGACTAAGTGTTTTTTGCGAACAAGGTTATTAAGAGCCTCAAACTCCGTTTTGGAAAGATTTTCAGGAGGAGATTCATTGTTGTTGTAATTCTGATAGGTGGAGAAGGAAAGATCTTTTAGTCTAGCTTTAATGAGTTCACTATCAAAATCGTTGGAAATATTGGAAATATTGGAAATGTTGGAAATTAAAGCATGGTATTTTACAGAACGCCAAAAGTTCATGACATCAAACAAAATAGATTTTTCTGTATTTCCGACGAAACATGAGGTAACCATATGGTTACCATGGACGATAAAGGGTTAAGAACATTTTAAGGCTTAAAGTCAAAAAATTTAAGAACATCAGAAGGCTTCCTCAAATTTTAATGTTCTTATAAAAAAAAACGTGTACACATTAGAAATATTTCACAATATATGAGAGAAAATCTACTTTTTAGCGTGAATCCTTTTGAATGAGTTTGTTTTATGTGACAATAAACTTATTTGATTCTGAAATAATCACTTTATGAAGACAGCAAATATTTGCTACCTACACCCCTGTCTCAATGCCCTGATGAAAAAGTCGAATTTTAATGGGAGTGGAATTGTCTCACAAAATAAAATGACGATTTTTTGTTTTAATCTGGGGCATCGCACAACACGTATTTTGGTCCAATTTTGACTCAAAAAGCCTCATTATTTATTCATGATTTGGAAAATTTAAAAAAAAAAATGTTCCTTTCGACTACTATACCCGCAGTGAGACTTTAACTTGGACACTTAATCGATATACTTAGACTATGAGCCATTTTTGGGATACTTCCCCCTTGATTAAAAAAATAAAATTAATTAATTACTGAGAATAAATAAGGCTAGATCAATCGTTATTCGCTTAATATTTTTGTTTTAGCTGAGATGAATAATTCACGTTGGAAAAATGACTAAGCCCACTTATCTATCAAAACGAAAGTAATTCACTTACAAGAAAATTGTATAAATCGAGTATAAATATCTTTGCTCTTGCATCATATCCTCAATAGATCCTTCTGGTCATCTTTTGGCGAGGCCCGGAAAACCCGAGTTATGAAATCGAGTTATAAAGTCGAGTTATGAACTATGACGTCATAATTCGAGTTATTAACTCGAAATTTTTAATTTTCTATATTCTTTCGAGTTGATAACTCGAAAATATGTTTGTCACTTTTACAACTCGAGTTATTAACTGGAAATTTAAAAAGTCAAATTTTGAATTCGAGTTAATAACTCGAAGTTAATTTTTCAAATAAATCAAATCGAGTTACTAACTCGATAGTATTATATTGCTTTAAAGGAATCGAGTTATTAAAGCTTTCAAAAACTTCTTACGATTTATCGTGTGTGCTTGATTTTCAGAATATTTTTCAAATATAGCAAGGGATATTTTCGAAAGGTCACTGAGAATGGTGTGAATTTTTCAAAAAAGGCAAAGTAGGCCAAATTTGAGGCAAAGTTTGAAAATCGTTCAATTTTAATGAAAATTTAATAGTGGAACAAGTTTGAACTGTTGATTTCAAATATGAAGGTCAAATTTTGAAAATTGTTAAATTCTAATGAAGATTTAATAGAGGAATAACTTCGTACTGATGATTTCGAATTTGAAGATCGACTTGTGCATAAGGCCAAATTTGGACCAAATTTGGACCAAATTTTGAAAATTGTTCAACTGTAATGAAAATTTGCACACGGAGAAATTTTATAGCGCAAGTTTTGATTTACATTAGTGCAGAAGTGGCATCAAAATTAATCAGTTAAGCAATTCGATGAATATGTTAATCCTAATGATATACAGTCCTGATAATATTTTAAACTACAGCTGTACCATGTCACCTCTGACATATTTTTTTATTGATCTCACTTTTGCTGTATTGTGATAGCTGAAAACTCCAAGATAAAGAGTTGCCGAAGTGAGAAAATAAATTCTATATTTTTATATGAATTTAATTTAGGTGTTAAGACTGGCGCTTTTCTTGAATACCCTAAATATCCAACAAAGTGGAAATTATTTCGCACGCCTTTTGAAGTAGGAATAAGATCATGTAACTTGGGCACTTTTAATTAAAGTATACTTCGGTTTTAAAGAAATCTTACGAAAGTGTGAACGAAAGCTGTTCTTGTTTGGGCGGTAAAATAATAAAAACACTCTACCATGAAATCGACTTCTTCAGCATTCAACCTTGCCTAAAATCCGATCTTTATCACGGAGTGTTTCTTCCTATTTTCCAAAACAAATGGCAGTACAGCTTGAAAACAATGTTTTAAGATGTTTTGATTTTTCTGTCATCATCAGTTTAAAATAAAAATTAAAGTTGAATTGTAAGCATTTTTACAAGAAGTTAATAAATAAGAGCCACATTTCTATAAATGTTAGATATAAAGTTTAAATGCGCTAAAAAAGTGCTGTTGAAATATGCAAGAGTGCAAACTCTATTATAATTACATTAACAATAACACACATCGGCTCATAAGATGACAACGGAGAAAAGAAAAACTAAAACAAAACATGTGAGCACATAGAGCAAAAAAAATATAAACAATTTTCTTTTTCATGTATTCGTCAATATGTTATCCAAAGTGCAGAAAACCTCGACCGACTACTTCTGTATTCTGAATCATGCACATCTTAACGATTTCCAAACTTGCCTCGTAACTTTGATTATTGTGTAAGACGCTTAGGAAAAATTTTTGCCTTAAATTGTTCCACTAGAATTTTCATAGGAATAGAACAATTTTCAAAATTTGGTCCAAATTTACCAATTTTTTTACTAGTACTATGTACTACTTTATTTACTAATATTTACTATTAAGCTTGGTTTCCACTATGAGTTAACTTGAGTTAACTTGAGCTGGTTTATTTTTCTAAACCATGAGTTAATTTTTTGTTTACATAAGCCTAATTAAGTATGTATAGTTTCCACTACGAACACGTGAGCTATTTTAATCTGTTCGATATAACACAAGATGTTCAATGTGTCATTGAACTCTGATGATGAAAGAGAAAGAACTGAAGTAAATAAAACGCGAAAGGTACACGCCATCTTCAACAAAGTCAAGAGCTTTTGCAACTTCTTTCAATGAGTTCTGTACAACGTCTTTCTCTTAGTATGCCTTAGTTGTTTTGCCGTATAAACAAGGATATACTTTCACCTTTTCACTTAACGGTTCTTCCACAATCTAAGCCAAAATAATGGCCATATTTATCTTCCACTACTTTCACTACACTCGTAATGTTAACTTATTTATTGAAAACATTTTCTTCAACACTTCAGTAACATGCTGCAAGTAGTCGGAATCCTTTGATGTTTTTCTAAACCATGAGTTAACTTGATCTTGGAAACGAAAAGTTTTGTTTCCAAGATCAAGTTAACTCATGGTTTAATTTGAGAAAAAACGTGAGTTAAAATTTTTGAACTGGTTCTGAAGATGTTTAAGTTAATTTTCTAAACCACGAATTCTAGCTCAAGTTAACTCAAGTTAACTCATAGTGGAAACCAAGCTTTAAAATTAACAAACCGTAAAATAAAATATGGTCTAATCATATTCGGTGTATTTTCAATTTTTAATCTATTATACAATCTATTGGAAATCAAAACAAGGTCAATGATTATCTGATCACACTGGTTATCTCACTTTCGATCGTTTAAAACCTTTTGCTTCATTGAGCACAAATATAGATTTGCTCACTTCGTGTATAATAAATTACTTTTTACACTTCATTGATTTCTTTATAAAATAAATAAATGTTCAGCTAATTGAAAACACAAATTGACTCGATTAACTTTAAATCGCAACAAAAAAATGTTGAGGGTGAGGGCGTATTCACACTGAAAAAAGTTAAGCTGATTAATCAGTTTGCAATAAAAATATAAAAGAAAAATTGAAAAGGTTGTAAAAGACGAAAAATAGATTGTCATAAAAAATCGTGTTTTTTTGGAAAGACTAATTCTCAGCAATTAGATGCAGTAAGCTAAATGCTATAAAACATTATTGTTCTTATATACAGTGTGTTTCGTAATGTTGGAAATGGAAACAAGATGCCCTTACGGGCAGAAAGATTTCTGCAAAATCAGTTGAAAAATGAAAATATGAAAAATGAAATACTATAATAGCATTCTTGAAACTTGAATGATTTTGAATCATTGAATGGTTGAATAATTTCTACAATATATTACATTCCTAATTACATGCTTCTCAGGACATTTTGAAGGCATAATTGACACAATGAGAAACTTTATTATAATGTATGTAACTGCCAATAAACTGAACAACATGTTTGTTGATACAAAATAATATAAAAGATACACGGATCCTTTCAGATATCTTAATGAATATGATCATAACTCATAAACTCAAAACATTTTTCAAAGAACATATAAATTTTGGTCATGCAAAATACATTTATATCGACTGAAATCAACATACATAATATAGTTAACTCATATCAGAAATTTCTGTTTTAGTTTGATTAACAATATGGCATGCACTTATATTCTTGATCTAAGTTGAAATTCATGATCAGTTTAAAAAAAATCTTTAGGAAATTTAAGAAAGGTTGAATGATTGTTACAACATAACATTACATTTCTGATTACATTCATATGCACCCAAAGGCATTGCAAAACTGTAATTGACACTACGCGAAACTTCATTGCATATACGTATACACCACCGATAAACTTAATTGCATCTGAATGACATAAAACATCCCTTCTTTTGGGAGTACAAAATCAGCTTATGTTTATATTGATATTTTCAGATGTCACACAGTGACTACGTACGTAAATCATAAACTTTAAACATTTGATATGTACTATCAATCTCCTTAATTACAAACGTAATTCCCAATATTGCAAACACAAAAACCAAACAAAGATTTTGATCATTTAAAAAATAAACCTATGTATGCTCTAAACTTCTAAGTCACCACACACAACACACACACATATTTATATAACTGAAAGGAAAATTTTGGGTTGTTACATGATTTGCTGTGTATTGAGTTTACAGGCAATTGGAAGATGTTTGAATTTGCTACTATATTTAGGAAAGCCATTTGTAATAAAAGACATTGACAGTATATATAACTTAAAAACAAATCAAACATTAAAACATTAAAAAATTATCATCAAACATTAAAACATTACATTAAAGCATCAGTAGACCCACATTTTTTATGTTGGAGCTGAGGAGGACTCTAAGCTGAGCTTCAGTATCCACAGCTTAAAAAGAATAACAGCCCATACATGAAACAAACGAAGATGTTTTGTGTTTTCACTAAAAACAAACAACAAATGTATAACTTTCTCACTCTTCAGTTTACAAAATGTTGAAATCTTCTTTAGAAAAGAATGATCACAGTTCAAAATAATTCGAAGTTTCTTCTATAGATTTTGTTTTCATCTTAAAATATGTATATGCTCTTAAGAATCCATTTAATATTGACCAAAGAAACTTGTAAATCTAAAAGGGTTTCTTCGCTGGGTGACATGCGTTGCACGACGTTTTGGTTTCATGTAAACGCACGTATGAATTTTCAAAAAACCGCTAGGTTTGGACAGTAAGAAAAACAAGATGCCTTAACAGGCAAAAGGATTTCTGCGAAATATGCTGAAGTATGAAAATAAAAGACCATATGATATACTTGAAATTTGAAAAAGGTTACATGATTTGTAAAATAAAACATTACATTTCTAATGTACTCCCCAGGACATTTATCGAAAGATAATTGGCACTAGGTGAGACTTTTAATGTATACACAGCCAATAAACTGGATTACATCTGAATGAAATAAAATATTCTTTATTTTGTTAGTACAAAATAATATTAAGGATATATTGACTCATAAAATCTCAAAGTTCTGTATTTGATACTTAATGTTAATGTGTTATTTTCCTAGTAGCACAAAAAGCAAGCAAATTTTGGTCATGCAAATCACATCCACATAGACAGGGGTCGAAATAACGTCCGGCTTCCGGCGAAAGCCGGACGAATTCTAATTTAGCCGGACAGTTTATTGGTAGAAAAATCCTTTTTAGCCGGCTAAGTGATGAGAAAAGCCTTAAGAATTGCGTTTAAGCTGTTCTACAGGCTTTAAAATCTAAAAATTTTCTTCGTCGCCCAACCATGGTCCCACATTTGTCCCACTGCCTTATTTCCATACTTAATTCAAAACAGCCGGCTACACAAAGTTTTCTTATTTCGACCCCTGATAGACCAAAATTAACATATAACCGAAATCAAAAATTTCTGTTTTAGTTTGATTAGCAATGCGGCATGCATTTACAAATGTTCTTGATCTAAGTTAACATTCGTATCCTGTTTATAAAAATTCTTTAAGAAATTTGAAAAATCGGTTGAATGATAACATAACATTGCATTTCTGATTTCGTATGCACCTCAGGACATTGCAAAATTGCAATTGACACTATATGAAACAATAATGTATGTATACAACACCGATAAACTAAATTGATCTGAATGACATAAAACATCCTTTATTTTGGGAGTAAGAAATGATATTAAGCTTATATTGATCTTTTCAGATATCACAGTGATTACGTATGTAAATCATATTTTTTAAACACTACTGCCAATGTTCTTAACTACGAACAAAATTCTCAAGATTGCAAACCAAAAAAGTAAACAAAAATTTTGATCATTAAAAGTATATACTTATATATATATGCTGAAAGGACAGTTTTGTATTGTTACATGATGTGCAGTGTTTTGAATTTACAGACAGTTGGAAGAAGTTTTAATTTGCTATTGTGATTAGGAAAGCCATTTGTAACAAGGGGCATTGGCAGTATAACTTAAAAATTGATCAAACATTGAAACATTAAAAACATTAAAACATTAACATCAAACATTAAAAGTATGTAAGTGGTGCAGAGTAGACACACATTTTTGATGTTGGAGCTGAAGAGCTGAGCTTCAGTATCCAAAGCTTAAAAATAGTAACAACCCATATACCAAAACAAACGAAGATGTTTGTGTTTTCACTTAAAAACAAAAAAATGTATATATACCTTTTTCACCCTTCTGTTTACAAAACGTTGAGAACTTCAGAATGATCACAATTCAAGATAATTCGAAGTTTCTTCTACAGATTTTCTTTTTTCATCTTAAAATATGTATTTCTTCTTTTAAAATCCATTTAATATTAATCAAAGAAACTTTTGTAAATCTAAAAGGGTTTCTTCGCTGGGAGACATGACATGCATTGCATGCTGTTTTAGTTTCATGTAAACGCACGCAGGAAATATACAAAAAACCGCTAGGTTTGGACAGTAAGAAGAAGAAGAACAAGATGCCCTACCGGGCAGAAGGATTTCTGCAAGCTTTGCTGCTGAAAATGCCACAAAAATGCAACACTAGCACACTAGTTCTACAAAACTAAGACAGTCACATCATTCAGCTCGAGAAGCATCAGCATTAAATAAACAAAAATATTAATGCGACTGACAATGTTCGTCAAGAAAGTCAGCCTACCATAACATAAAAAAGGGGCTTTTCTTTATGCTATCACGGAGATCATTTATGAAGATCTGGTTTTTTTTGTACGAATAAGCTGAATGATTGTTACTGGATATTTGCCACCCACGTACTCCAAAAATGTGCATCGACACAATACGAAACTTTAATTTAACCACATTAAATATAACGAATCCTATAAAAAGATTGTGTATACTGGCGGTAACCAACATATCATTTGGGCAGCACAAACTAATATATAAAGTTTCTATATTGATCTCCTCAGAATGAAAAATATAAATATCACAATAATAATTACTTAGAAATTAAAGCTCATATCTAATCTAAAAGTTAAAAAAAATACAACATACGTAGGGAGAAAAGAGATAAGCTGATATAGCCAGAATACATCCAAAAATTGCTACTAAACATAGTATAAATAGCTGTATAAAGTGCATATGTTGGTGATGTTGGGGAGGAGCTGAAAGGAAGCTAAGCTGAGCTTTAAAAATCCAAAAGCTTCTAAAAATTGACTTCAAACATGCATACACATACAAAATACACGAAGGTCTTTCATAAAGGCTTGGAGCAAAAATAAAACAAGAAATACCTTTTCTTCCACACACCATGTATTGGCACTGTTTTCATATTTTAAACTTCAAGAAAACTTCTTTCAAAAAACAGAATAACCACACTGTAATTTAATTTTGTGAACATGATAAGTTCCCAACAGTAATGCAATTCTTTATATAAAATTATAAGCTGTATTAACTTCTTTTAAAGCCATATTTCCATCAAAGAAACTTTTAGCAAACTACACACGTTCTTTGGCTGCCATTTTTAAAACGTTTTGTGGACGATCACATGGCATGGCGAAAATCAGCCAATAAACTATCGCTATTGAAGTTAGGGTGGCTATATTAGCACCCTTTCGTAGAAATCGGGCATTATGCACCAATCACGATTGAGACGGCTTTTTTATGAACCAATGAAATTGGAGAAACAAATATGACTAGGTTTGGACAGTAAGATGAAAAAAAAACAAGATGCCCTACCGGGCAGAAGGATTTCTGCAAGCTTTGCTGCTGAAAATGCCACAAAAATGCAACACTAGCACACTAGTCCTGCAAAACTAAGACAGTCACATCATTCAGCTCGAGAAGTATCAGCATTAAATAAACAAAAATATTGATGCGACTGACAATGTTTTCGTCAAGAAAGTCAGCCTACCATAACATAAAAAAGGGGCTTTTCTTTATGCTATCGCGGAGATCATTTATGAAGATCTGTTTTTTTGTACGAATAAGCTGAATGATTGTTACTGGATATTTGCCACCCACGTACTCCAAAAAAGTGCATCGACACAATACAAAACTTTAATTTAACCACATTAAATATAACGAATCCTATAAAAAGATTGTGTATACTGGCGGTAACCAACATATCGTTTGGGCAGCACAAACTAATATATAAAGTTTCTATATTGATCTCCTCAGAATGAAAAATATAAATATCACAATAATAATTACTTAGAAATTAAAGCTCATATCTAATCTAAAAGTTAAAAAAATACAACATATGTAGGGAGAAAAGAGATAAGCTGATATAGCCAGAATACATCCAAAAATTGCTACTAAATATAGTATAAATAGCTGTATAAAGTGCATATGTTGGTGATGTTGGAGAGGAGCTGAAAGGAAGCTAAGCTGAGCTTTAAAAATCCAAAAGCTTCTAAAAATTGACTTCAAACATGCATACACATACAAAATACACGAAGGTCTTTCATATTTAAAAAGGCTTGGAGCAAAAATAAAACAAGAAATACCTTTTCTTCCACACACCATGTATTGGCACCACTGTTTTCATATTTTAAACTTCAAGAAAACTTCTTTCAAAAAACAGTAATTTAATTGTAATTTAATTTTGTGAACATGATAAGTTCCCAACAGTAATGCAATTCTTTATATGAAATTATAAGCTGTATTAACTTCTTTTCAAGCCATATTTCCATCAAAGAAACTTTCGTAGAAATCGGGCATTATGTACCAATCACGATTGAGACGGCTTTTTTATGAACCAATCAAATTGGAGAAACAAATATGACTAGGTTTGGACAGTAAGATGAAAAAAAAAAAAAACAAGATGCCCTTGCAGGCATAAGGATTTCTGCAAAATCAGCTGAAATATGAAAAAAGAAAGACTACGACATTCTTGAAATTTAAGAAAAGTTTAATCCGCAATACACATTTATTAAATTTCTGATCATGTACTCCCCAAAAATCTGGAAAAACATAATTGTCACTATGCAAAACTTTATACCAATAAACATCAATAAACTTCATTATATCTGAATGACATATGTTCTTTATTTTGTTGGTACGAAATGATATTAAGGTTTCAGTGATCAATTCAGATAAGACAAGGAGTATGCATGTAAGTCAATGTAAATGTTATGAATTTAATATGTTTTGTCAATCTTCCTAACAGAATTCCTAAGGACAAAAAGGAAAGCGTAGATTTTAATGATACGAAATACATACAAAAGCAACATACAAAGCTGAAACTTAAACCTAAAAACTTAGAAACTTAATAAAACATTAAATTTTTCATTACGCATACACCCCAGGAAATTCTTAAAGCACAGCTGACACAATATGAAACTTACGTTAACTGCCAATAAACTTAATGAACAAAAGAACAATAAATTTAAATAGATGCTGTAAGATATCACAAAGATTACGTAAGTCTTTCAATACATACGGTCAATCTTCCTAATAACGAGAAGACTTCCCAAACAAAAAAAGTAAACAAAGATTTGGATTTATGTAAATATGTGATCCAAATTAGCAAACATAACTGAAAGCAGTTAAAATTTACAGACAGTCGAGATAAGTTTCCTATTTGCTATCGTAAATAGGAAGTCCTATTCCTAATTAAGGGCATCAATAATAATACAGCCAAGAACTATTATACAATTAAATATGCTAACATAGCTAGAGAAATACCTATCAAACATAAAATGATGCAGGCAGAGGTTAGACAGATATTCTTGTTGTTGGAGCTGAAGAGGAAACTGAGCTGAGCTGTACGTATCCAGAACTTAAAAGGCATTACAACCCACAGATGAAACAAACGAGCTTTTGTATTTAGAAAAGCTTAAAAGAATTACCAGACATTTTCAAAAAAAAAAAAAAAAAACCTTTCCTTTTTGACACACTGCTTTTATAAAACATGGAGAACTTGTTTTTAAAAAAGAATGAATACAGTAGAATCTTTGTAAGATAATCATAAATTTCTACCCTCTACTCTCGGTCTTGGAACTGTAAATCTATTCAACATTGATCAATCAACTTTTGGAAGTTTCTTCGGTCACGCTGTAGTGTGCCATTATGCGAACGGCGTGCAAATGTAAGTCGAAAAATACCCGGATGATCACATGGCGGAAATTCAAGCCATTAAACTAGCGCTATTAAAGTTAATTAGCACCCTTTCGTAAATAGTGGCGCTTCATGCACCAATGAACTTTTGAGACGGCGGCTGTATGAACCAATGAACTTCGAAATAAAAAAAATCGCTAGGTTTGGACAGTAAGATGAAAAAAAAAAACAAGATGCCCTTACGGGCAGAAAGATTTCTGCAAAATCAGTTGAAAAATTAAAATATGAAAAATGAAATACTACAATAGCATTCTTGAAACTTGAATGATTTTGAATCATTGAATGGTTGAATAATTTCTACAATATTCCTAATTACATGCTTCCAGGACATTTTGAAGGCATAATTGACACAATGAGAAACTTTATTATAATGTATATATATACTGCCAATAAACTGAACAACATTTGTTGATAGAAAATAATATAAAAGATACATGGATCCTATCAGATATCTTAATGAGTATGATCATAAACTCAAAACATTTTTCAAAGAACATATAAATTTTGGTCATGCAAAATACATTTATATCGACTAAAATCAACATACATAATATCGTTAACTATATAGTCAGAAATTTTTGTTTTAGTTTGATTAACAATATGGCATACACTTATATTCTTCATCTAAGTTGAAATTCATGATCAGTTTAAAAAAAATCTTTAGGAAATTTAAGAAAGGTTGAATGATTTTTACAACATAACATTACATTTCTGATTACATTCATATGCACCCAAAGGCATTGCAAAACTGTAATTGACACTACGCGAAACTTCATTGCATATACGTATACACCACCGATAAACTTAATTGCATCTGAATGACATAAAACATCCCTTCTTTTGGTGGGAGTACAAAATCAGCTTATGTTTATATTGATATTTTCAGATGTCAAACAGTGACTATACGTACGTAAATCATAAACTTTAAACATTTGATATGTACTATCAATCTCTTTAATTACAAATGTAATTCCCAATATTGCAAACACAAAAACCAAACAAAGATTTTGATCATTTAAAAAATAAACCTATGTATGCTCTAAACTTCTAAGTCACCACACACAACACACACACATATTTATGTGAAAGGAAAATTTTGGGTTGTTACATGATTTGCTGTGTATTGAGTTTACAGGCAATTGGAAGATGTTTGAATTCGCTACTATATTTAGGAAAGTCATTTGTAATAAAGGACATTGACAATATATATAACTTAAAAACAAATCAAACATTAAAACATTAAAAAATTATCATCAAACATTAAAACATTACATTAAAACATCAGTAGACCCACATTTTTTATGTTGGAGCTGAGGAGGACTCTAAGCTGAGCTTCAGTATCCACAGCTTAAAAAGAATAAGCCCATACATGAAACAAACGAAGATGTTTTGTGTTTTCACTAAAAACAAACAACAAATGTATACCTTTTTCATCACTCTTCTGTTTACAAAATGTTGAAATCTTCTTTAGAAAAGAATGATCACAGTTCAAAATAATTCGAAGTTTCTTCTAAAGATTTTGTTTTCATCTTAAAATATGTATATGCTCTTAAAAATCCATTTAATATTGACCAAAGAAACTTGTAAATCTAAAAGGGTTTCTTCGCTGGGTGACATGCGTTGCACGACGTTTTGGTTTCATGTAAACGCACGCATGAATTTTCAAAAAACCGCTAGGTTTGGACAGTAAGAAAAACAAGATGCCCTTGCAGGCATAAGGATTTCTGCAAAATCAGCTGAAGTATGAAAAAAGAAAGACTATGACATTCTTGAAATTTAAGAAAAGTTTAATTCGCAATATATATTTATGAAATTTCTGATCATGTACTCCCCAAAAATCTGGAAAAAACATAATTGTCACTATGCAAAACTTTATCTGAATGACAAGTTCTTTATTTTGGTGGTACGAAATGATATTAAGGATTCAGTGATCAATTCAGATAAGACAATGAGTATGCACGTAAGTCATTGTAAATGTTATGAATTTAATACGTCTTGTCAATCTTCCTAACAGAATTCCTAATTCAGAAGGAGAAAAAGGAAAGCATAGATTTTAATGATACGAAATACACCTATATACATACAAAATCAACATACATAACTGAAAACAGAAATTTGTGCTTTAATTTGAGTAACAATATGTCATTGCCATCTTTTTAATTTAAAGCATGCATTACCAGAACTAAATTTCATGAAAAGATTATAAAAATTTATTCAGAAACTTAAAAAACAATAAATTTTTAATTACGTATACACGCCAGGGCATCATGAAAGCATAACTGACACAATACGAACCTTACATTAACTTCTAATAAACTTAATGAACAAAATAACATCAAATTCATATGCTTTCAGATATCACAGTGATTACGTATGTACGGTCAATCTTCCTAATTACGAAAAGACTTCCCAAACACAAAAAGTAAACAAAGATTAGGATTATGAAAAATATGACCTAAACTTACCTACCAAAATTAGCAAACATAACTGAAAACAGAAATTTGCGTTAAAAGATGTCCAGTATTTAGAATTTACAGACAATCAAGGTAAGTTTCAATTTGCTATCGTAAATAGTAAGTCCCCATTCCTAATTCAGTAATTTGATAATACAGCCAAGAACTATACAAGTATATAATAGGCTAAAATAGCTAGAGAAACATCAAACATAAAATGAGATGCACAGCCACAGACAGAGGGTAACAAGACATTCCTTGTATGTTGTTGGAGCTGAAGAGGAAACTGAGCTGAGCTGTATGTATCCAGAGCTTAAAAAGCACTACAGCCCACACATGAAACAAACAGTATTTTGCATCTAGAAAGGCTTAAAAAAATCGCAGACATTTTGCAAAACATAAAAGCTGCACACACTGTTTTCACAAAACATTGAGAACTTGTTTTTAGAAAAGAATGAACGTAGTAGAATCATTGCAAGATAATTATAAATTTCTACCCTTTACTTTCGGTTTTGGAAGTGCAAATCTTCTTACTTTTGGAAATTTAAAGGTTTCTTCGGTCACGCTGTGGTATACCATTATGCGAACGGCGTGCAAATGTAAAGTCGAAAAATACCCGGATGATCACATGGCGGAAATAATCAAGCCAATAAACTAAGCGCTATTAAAGTTTATTAGCACCCTTTCGTAATAGTGGCGCTCTATGCACCAATGAATTTTGAGTCGGCGGCTGTATGAACCAATGAACTTCGAGATAAAAAAATCGCTAAGTTTGGACAGTAAGATGAAAAAAAACTAAGAAAAACGACGAAAGTAAAGGCTTTCTTGCTTACGCAGAAATCCAAAAAACAAAGACGATCGTAAAGTATTTCTTGCTTACGCAGAAATCCAAAAAGAACAGAGCCGGTTTTAATGTATTTCTTGCTTTCGCAGAAATCCAAAAAGAAGAAAACGAAAGCCGGTTGTAATAGCTTTCTTGCTTACGCAGAAATCTAATTATAAAGCTGTTTTTTTAAATGAATATACTGAATTTCAAAATAATTTTTACACTGTTGGAAAGCCATTTTGAAGTTCTTCCGGATAGCATGTTTTTTGTAAAAAATGAAAAAGTGGTTTATGAAAAAATAAGGAAAATGTCTTGGAAAAATGTCATTAAATTTTTAATGGTCGATTAAGATGTGAATGAAAAGAAAAGATTTTTTGAAACAATGACAGCAATTTGGAAAACAATAAACAAGTTTAAGCTGTGTGTTCACGAAAAACGTTAAACTTTTATGTTTTAAAATATCAATTTGGGGGTCTCAACGCAAACATAAAATTAATAAAAAATTTGAATGGATGCAGTGTTTTGAAACAATAAGCACGATGTAATTAAACTACGTGTTAATCGACCATTAAAAATTTAATTACATTTTTCTAAACCCACTTTTTCATTTTTCACAAAAATATAATAGCCGAAAGAGCTTGAAAATGGCTTTCCATTGATGTAAAAATTATTTTAAAATTCGATATATTCATTTAAAAAAACAACTTTAAAATTTCCATTTCCAACATTACGAAACACACTGTACTAGGGTCAGAGGAGCCTTAGTAGAATTAAGCACAAAAGACAACTGTCTACCAAACAAAACAAAACATTAAATTTACATCTATTTGATTGGCACATACGTCATTAGTGAAATCTTCTAGTCATGGACGCAGAACTTGTTCGAGAGTATCATAAAGGAATGTATTAAACAAATGATAGTAAACAAAGAAAGTTATAAAAATCGCACAATAGTAAACAATGGTAGGTTTGACTTTATTTGATATTCATGGAAAATTCGAAAACAAGATTAAGGCTGCCACGATGAGTTGTATAGCGATTAATTACTTCTTTTGTTTTAACACTAAAAGTTTTTAGCTTATCTTTTCAATCTGAATGCACCTTAGAGATTCGAATAATACAGAGTGAGCCATAAAAATGTCCCCCATTATTAACGTGCACATAAAAGTGCTATAGAATTCTTATATTTCTAATTTTTTTTCTATTGTATTTTCATGCCAGTAGAATTGCTCCCTTAATGCAAAGGTACTTAATTTTTGAACAAACTGCCAAGTTACTAACAGTAACATTCCACATTTACGATCACAATTATTAAAAACAAAAAGAAAACAATGTTTACTTATAACAACGTCCAAGGAATGTTTCAAGTGACGTAACATTTCACATCAGCTGACAAACTTAATTGGTAAATAATTAGCTCGTAAGTTTTGGAATGGACACCAAAATGCGATTCACCGTTATTCGAGTTACCTAAATGCAAGTGAAATAAATACGTATCACCTAAATACGTGTAACTTAAATGCAAGTCACCGTAAATATGCGTCATCTAAATACAGGTCAATATGAAACTCACCTAAATGCAAGTATTCAAAATACGGTCAACCGTAAATCCCAGTAACCTAAATGCAAGTATCCTAAATGCCTGCCATTTTAATGTGTGTCACCAATGTAAACGCATAGTAACATACAGTATTGTGACACGTATTTCATAGGCAATTTTATTTTGGTTAAACACATTTAGCTACACGTACTTTGGTGGCACACATTTTGGAAATACGAATTTGGTGATTCGCATTTAGGTGACATGCATTTAGGTGACTCACATTTAGGTGACTCGCATTTGGGCGAGTCGCATCTGTTGATTCGCATTCAGGCTACATATATTTTTTTCAGGCTACACTTTTTTATTTACTGTATTTTTCCCGCTAACACAAAAACATTGAACACTCTTTTTTGCAGAAGGTAGTTCTTTTAGGTTTGTATAAACCATTAGTAATATCCTATTGTTTGTGCACGAATACATGTATAAATGCCTATCTCTGTAAATTCATGATGAAATGATAATTTAATTTATGCTGATTTTCTTAGAAATTCAGATGTATTGTTTTCTTTCTTTGAAATATGATGTTGCATTGCGGATGTAACTGACATATTTAAAACAAAGATTTTAGAAAAACATAGAGTTTAATCTAACTCTGAAGTTTAGACCACTAATACATCTTCAAAAAACCAGATATCTGACAGGTTTATTTTACAGACCAGAGTCTTATGAAAATCCTTTATGCTATTCTGCCGGATTTGATTAACCAATTTACTTACATACCATACTCTAGATAGTATGGGGAAATATGCTAAGTATTGAGGTATGTAACGGCTCTCAATAATGTTGGACACCTGCGAGAGCGCTAAATTCTACCGCACTTTCCAAGTGCCGTTGGAATTATTGTTGTTTCTTATTGTTGGTCTCGTTTTTAACCTTGGCCCCAGACCGCACTTTTTACATGGTATCAATTCTTTATTGATGGAAATAATTCTAGACCTGGAATCGAGGTTGGGTTTCGTTTAAAGAGGGTGTTTACATAAAGTTACTTGTTAGTTAAACGCAATGTTATACAATGGCAATTACATTCTCAAATACTCTTCGAAAAGCTACTTAAGCTTTTACAAAGCTTCTTCCTCTTTATGTGAAAAATCTTTCAAGACAATCATATTTGTTGCAATCCAGTTATCCAGCCGTAAAGTCGTGTTGCTGTCGTTGGAGCCATGGAGGAGACTCTCGGAATCACAAGGTTTCTTGTGTTATGCGACCCTCGTTCAGGTTCGACCGCGTTGTGTGAAATACTAAATCAACATAACAGGATTGTTACGTTTAGTAAGTCTACTTTATTCCGATAATATAGTGTGGTTCATAAAAATCTTTAAGAGCTTTCAAAATATTGAAATTATATTAGTAATAGGAAATAACACGAAATTGAGTTACCAATTACGTTGAAGAAAGAAACTTTTGTGGAAGAAAATTTCACGTTTTCACAATTTTGCAAATTTTGGAAAAAATCGCGAAAGCTTATTGCCGCATTCTGAGATACTATTTCGAATTAATAACGCGGGATAATGAAATTCTGAAATGAAAGTCTGAGTAATAAGTTGTTAATTCTGCCTCAAAATAAGGGGAAACATTTTTTTATTTTCACGTATTGATGTTTGCCAACTTTACAAAATGATACCGAAAAGAGGGATGATTTGAAGAATCTGGGTGACTTGACGAACGGTGGTATTTTGGCTATTTCTGGACAAATTTTTAACGATTTTTTAAAACTTTTCTTCTTCCGAAAGATAATCATAGATAGCAGCGAAACTTTCTTTGAAAAATTAAGAAAAAAAACTCCGATGAAAACAAATCCCTTATAGAAATAACACACCTAGGCGTTAGAAAAATTTAGTTAAAAAAAATTTGCAACTGTAACTTCTTGCATAAAGCTTAGTTTCCATACGACTGTATTCTGCAGTCGACTGCAAAATGCTCTTGAGTATTTTGCAGTCGACTGCAATTTGATTTCCATGTGACTGCATTTTGCAGTTGTTCAAAGAGTAAAGGAACGCAGAATGATATGATATTGTGTATTGTTTTTACTCTTCTGATATCAAAAGTATGGCTGCTTTTAATATAAGACTACTATTACTTCAACAATTACGATTAATTTTATTTTATTCTTATCGAAAATATCAACAAAGCCGCAAAAGAAAATATAAGAAGAAAATGTGGGTACGAAAACTGTTCAAAGAAAGAAGGCAGAAAGGACTTTATAATATTTTGATAAAAGATTTAATGCTTTTTGACAAGGAATATTTTTTCAAGTCCTTTCGAATGACTACAACAAAGTTTGAAGAACTTCTGTCATGGGTTGCACCGTTTATTTCTAAATCCTCGAAAGTACGCGATGTAACATCGGCAAGTGAAAGACTAGCTATCACGTTGTGGTATTTAGCAAGTGGAAATGCTCAAATTACTATTGCAAGTAGCTTTAGGGTTAGTCCTAATACTGTTGGTAGAATAATTCGTGAAACATGCGATGCAATCTGGAATCAAATACAAACACGTGATTTTCTTAATGTCCCGAATACACGCCCTAAATGGAAGCGTATAGCAAAAGATTTCGAAGAAAGATGGAATTTTCCACATTGTTTGGGGGCTATTGACGGCAAGCATGTCGTGATGCAAGCACCGGCAAGAAGTGGCTCCGAGTATTTTAATTACAAAAAAACACACAGCATAGTTCTACTTGCTGTGTGCAACGCCAAGTACGAATTTACATTACTAGATGTTGGGGACGCAGGCCGACAATGTGATGGAGGTGTTTATAAAAGTAGTAGCCTTGGTTTTGCTATCGACAATGACACAATAAACAGACCATCAGCCGCTCCAATAAACGGAAGCAACAAAATGTACCCGTACGTCTTTGTTGCAGATGACGCATTCCAATTAAAACCGTACATGTTGAAACCATTCTCTAGGCTTGACTCTTGCACTAATCGAAGGATCTTTAACTACCGCTTATCAAGAGCGAGAAGATTAATCGAGAATTGTTTTGGTATTGCTGCTGCTAGGTTTCGTATCTTTCGTAGGCCAATCATCGCTAAAGTTGCTAATGTTGTTGCCATAACAAAAGCAGTTGTTGCCTTGCATAATTATTTGATGATTTCTCAAAATCAATCTAGTGATAAAACCTACTGTCCGCCTGGTTTTGTGGATGATGATAGATCAAACGGGAATATTGATTTGGGACAGTGGCGAGATGAAGTGCAAGGTAATACTGGTTTATTACCGCTTAATCCAACTGGTTCAAATAATTACAGCAGACAAGCTAAAAATGTGAGAGAAGATTTCATGGCCTATTTCAATTCAAAAGAGGGAGAAGTGAATTGGCAGTGGGACTACATAACTCGAACGATAGATCCATTTGATGAATTGTAAATTATGTTACAAAAAGATCATTTCACTTTATCAGCATCAAAGCAAATTCTTACACAAAGACCTAATACAAAGAACTAAATTTCTGCTCTCATCAATTTCCTAAATCCTTAAATTTTAATTCAAAAAACAATTTTTGAATTTCCATTTTTGCAATCCAGTTTTCCTTTTCTGGCAATCGTTTCAGGGATGGATAAAGACTTTTCAAAAATAACCAATCTTCATCTTCTTCATTCTCCTTGTTATCCTGGACAATTGCCTTGGTAGCATCACTAACATCTTTCATCACAGAAGCAAATTGAGAGTCCATACTGTGACTTTCTGATGTTCTTTTTCTTTTGGAGCTTGGTGTTTTTCTTGGTGTAGGATTTTCTACCGGGCTTGGAAGTGATATGTCGGTTTCATCTGAGATTGATACTGCAGGTGATGGTGATTTCAAAATAACATTACTTTCTGTTTCTTTGTTTGTGACTTTTTCATGCAAAAATTGCAGATGATTGAAATGTTTGCACTTGGGCAATGTGTGGGAGGCTGCACCAGACTTGCTCATCTGTCCTCGTCTAGTGAGACATCGTTTAAAATTATCTCTAAGATTTTTCCATTGCCCTTTTAGAAATGTAACTAAAACAAGAACAAATTTATCTAAGTGCATTTCTTTTAAATCATCATATAATATATATTTTGAATATATATATAAAAAAAATGCTTAAGCTTTGCATACTACATAAAATGAGGCAGAAATTACATTTTCTTGTGCATAACTGGAGTTAACAAAGACAATTCGAATCTCTCTATATAATTCGAACAAAAATTTTTCCCCCTTGGGATTTGAATTAGAGAGAGTCAACTGTAGATAGATAGACACACAGATAGACAGATTATCACGTTTGATAGCCAGTTGCTCCAAATCACAAAGCAACACAAGATTCAGTTACGATAATAATATTACTTTTAGAATATTCAACTTACCAGGTTTTCCAAATTTTTTTGACAACTCCTCCCAAGAGTTATTTCGCATTGTAGAATCATGGTGTGACCTTGTTTTTGTGTTCCATAAACATGGATATGCTTCGATTTCGGCGATAAATATTTCTAAATCCCATTCTAATAAGATATTGGCTGAGTTGCTTTCATCTTCAACAACAACACTAGAACTATCAAAGCATTCTTGATTGCCATGTTCTCTTAATATAGAGGTATCAATTGTGCTCGTAGAATTTTGTAAGTTTGCCCCTGACCATTCTTCGTTATGATTCTCCTGCATATAACGTTGAAATAACAATAAATTGTTTGTTATACAAACATTTTCTTGGTTTTCAAAGCGTGTGCTTTCTTCCTCAGCCATATTGAATTCGAAAAACGTGAGGCGACAATGACGTAATATTTACTATTTCTTAACATCTGATTGGTTCAAGAGCTCGACTGCAAAAAAAGTCGACTGCAAAAGTAGAATGAATTCAACTTTTACGTCGAAACTCAAGAGAAATATTTTTTATAAAATTATGTCAAGACAGCGGAAATTTGGTTTAATTGCGCATGCGATTTGAAAAACGTTGTCGGCATTTTGCAGTTGACTGCAAAATACAGTCGTATGGAAACTAAGCTTAAATGTGCATAAAAATTGGCAAAATTGTATAGGGAAATCGATTTTATTCCATTATCAAATTAAATAGGTTTATTACTGAAGGAATTATTCAGATCCACACTGATTTATTTTAAAGTTATGCATGCAAGTTTTTCAATTTATACAGTAAATAAATCATAACTGCTATGACTACAAAGTTGTTCATTTCACTCCATGCGTGCATACTAATTAGGCCTAACTTTGAGCTCTTATATTTAAGACTGACTGGTCCAAATGTCATGAAATTTTGTGTCATAAGAGATAATAGAAATAATAGAAATTCTATTATATTCTATTCATTTTCCTTAAGTCATCCCTCTTTACGGTACCTCTTTTGAAAGATAATTTGAAGTCAAAAAAAATTCATGTACTTTATCGAAATTGTCGTGGAATATTTTCCCTTGGTAAATTTCCTCTAAAGTCTGTTCCAAATTAGTTGACAGTTACCACATTTTCCAACTTTTCTCAAGGTTTAAAAAAATTTAAAAACAAAGAAAAATAATGAACACTTTTTCTATTTATGCTATGAACCTTATTTGGCATATCAACGTAACTTGTTTATCACTGGTGAAAAAAATCAAATCAAAACCGGTTTTGGATCATGAAATCAGGAAAGGCCAGAACGTGTAATTTATAGGCCAGCCTGGAATGTGTATTTTACAGTCTAGATTTGTCAAAATCACAATAACTTACCAAAATTGACGCTTTGACAAAATTCAAAATAAATTGGAAAACTGTAAGAAACACTAAATTGGTGATTTTGACCCTGGTCTGAAAAATAGACACCCCTGATAAGTAATCAAAACTTTTCTGAAATTTTGAGAGGTCTTTTAAAACTGATAAGGTGACAAAACGAAAAAGAAATACACGCTTTTTTTATTAGAACCTCGTTAAGAACATTTAGGCTGAGATTTGGCCAAAATTTAAGAACATCTTAAAGAACATGCTCAGCCTGAAATGTTATCAATAAAAGACACAAAATAGAGAAAATTATCAAATAAGGTGTTTTTATTCCGATAAATCATTTTGGATAGAAGAAGTAGACCCAAAACGTATGTTTTTTCTCACTTCCAAGTATAAAAAAACGTAGCAAAAAGTGCTTCTGGTATTTTCACGTATTTCATAATTTTCTTATAAGAACACCAATAAGGACACTTGGGGCTGAAAAAAGTCAGAAATCCAATTATTAAACAAAATCTTGGTGAATTTGATATTGTATTGGAACCTGTTCGTTTCAGGTAATGCTGAGATTGAAGTTCTATTCTCCAAGTTATTAGATACTAATATCAAACTTCCATGGGTGGGCGTAACCATTTCATTTTATGTATCTGTGCATATCTAGTGTGTGTGAATCAACCATACTTTTACTTTTCCTTTTATAACAGCAGCAGGCAGAACATATAACTCTTGACCTGTTTGTCCATGGAATGTTTATGAGTGTTTCAGGTGTAGGTATTCACAGGCCATCATCATTCAAAACTTTTTTCATTGCAATTCATATTTCTCCTTAGCCAAAAAAACACCAAGTTTAATGTAACTTTTTATACTGCTCAACTCAGTTCAACTCCACTCTGTAAAAGTTCAAATCCAAAGTCAACCAAAGGAATGATTGCTAGTTGAATCCTAAAAGCAAATCGACAGTCTCCTATGGTTGAAAATTCAACAGAGTCATTTTTCCATTCAACATTGCAATTTTCCTACTCAACATTGCCATTTTCCCATTCAGCAATGTCATTTTCCCATTCAGCAATGTTATTTTTCCATTCAACATTGTAATTTCATATGCAACAAGAGATTTTTGCGTTCAAAAGTCTATATTTTCATTCAAGACGCTTTCATATTTTCATTCAAGCTACCATTTTGTTTTTGGTCTGACAAATAGACACTTCGAATTTTTTCGGGTCTGTAACATAGGTAGATACTACGTAAACGCATTATTTTTATTTATATATCCAGAGTAAGTTGTTCGATTTTTTTGATGCTGATATTAATATCGAAAACATGAACAATCAAAATAATAACAAAATAACAAACTACAATGCTAATTGATACCATTTCGTTATATTATTGTCTCATATTCAGCATGATGCAAAATGTATGGATAGATATAAATTGACCTAGATGCAAAGCCATGTGTACTATTTTTCAGAGGTGTCTTATATGAACAGCCCAATTTTCACTCGTAAACATATACCTATATGTTTAATGTCAATGCCATCCCCATAATGCTTTTGTCAATGAAAATATTGTTGGAAACACAAACTATGTAGTTTAATCATGTTTCTCTAAACATTTGCTTTATCAAATTGAGCATGATTTATAAAATAAAGACGGATATAAATTGGAAACACACCAAAGCACGTGGATAAAATTTGGAAGCTGTTTTAGAAGACTTTAACCACGTGGTCATGAATTTCGAATTGTATTTAGATTAAAACATGTTTCTAAAGGCGGGGATACAATGATAAAGTTTTCTTTCATAAACACATTTTAAGATTTCTTTAAAACTACTTATGGCAATGTATACTATCTTTATAAAGACATTTAAACACTTCTATTTTTTCTTCCCGTTCGAACGGTAAAAATTTCTTGTCTCTTGAAAGATTTTATAAAGAAAAACCGGAAACTTCAAAGAGACCGAAAAATGTGTGACGTAGAGGCCCATGTGTTCTTATTTGTAAACACATGCCTATTTGATCAATGGTTTATATATTTATGAAAGACCTTGATACACTTGTAAATATAATTTAATAGCCCTATGCAGGATCTCAGAAAGGTAAAAAATGATACCCTGGCCAGAGGCAGATCCCCTTATCCCATTTTGGTCAAGTGTCCCAGGGCTCTTTTTTAACCGTTAGTGATCATGATATCTTCTTCTTGGTATATATTTTTAATCATTCTCATTAACAGTGAATAAGAAAATAATACGAAGTGAAGTTTTGGTGAATAATTCTTACAAAATTTTTTTATTTTGAGTATTATTTTTCAATTTGTACAAAGTATAATCCACGAATAATATCAACAAAGTTAGAACATCTAGGTTTATAAAGTGGACCATAGAGTGGGCCATAGGGCCCCGGACATGGAATTAGGCCAGCCAGGTAATTTGTAGAAACAGTAATATTTTACAGACCCGATGTAATATTAAGCAGACCATGTTCCAAAATGGTAGCTTGAATGAAAATACATTCTTTTGCATGAAAATATTTATTTGTTAAATGAAAAAAGAAACTCTTGCATGAAAATTTGATAGGTTGAATAGAAAAATAAGTTTTTGATTGTAAATATTGACTTGTTGAATGGAAAAAAACGATTTCTTGCATGGCAAAATATGTTTTTGAATGAAAAATTTTTTTTGTTGAATTTTTCACCATTTGGACAACCATAGTCTCCGTTATCACCTCGCGAAATGTTTAACCTACGCATAAAACTTTGGTCATTTATTTTCTGCAAACTTCGTTATTACTCTACATTTTTTTATCTCCATAAATACTGGCCATACATAAGGAGATATTTTGACTAAGAAATCTCACCTGAAAAAATTGTTATAATCACGTGATCAGGGCATATTTTACAGACCAGACCCGAAAATGCCGAATTCTGGTCTGTAAATTACACACCTTAGTCAAACTTTATAACTTTCTTTGCCTAAGTCAGGGCTACCACTGGTGCAGAAATGAAAGTTATAGCTTAAGTAGAAAAAAAGCTTTATTTTTTAAATCGCAAATTTAACCGCTGAAATTCGCGAATTTTTCAACCAAAAATATATTCAAATATAGTGCTTTTGATTATCTAAAACATGCAAAAAAAATTTTTGGAATCGGAAGTGGCTATCAAAAGTTATGAGGTAATTTGTTTCCACTGCCAATTATATTGAGACAGACTTTATTTAACGTCATAGTCTATTGTTATTAGAGAACGAGTGTAAACATTACAGAATAGCCGAAGTCACACTAGGAAGTCTAATGAATCTCGATTCTTAAAGTACCTGTCTGATTAAACCAGATCTGATATTAATCTTCAGTATGACTTCAGAGAATTTGATTAAACATTAAATTATATTAATCGATGTAATGCATGAAAAACATTTATTACATGGTATATATTTCATTTACTTAACTTCCTTTATTACGTTTTTTAAAGACCTTAAAAAGCTCATTTTACTAACACCTGTTCCTAATCAAATATCTGCAGTCACACACTTTCATTACATTTTAACCCGTCTGATCAAACGAATCAATTAATTATTCGTCGCGTGTGATTTAGACTAATATTTATAATAAAGAATGCTGCATAAAGAAGCTCTTGTATATAAGGTTCTACAAAGTAGATAAGTGTTTACGAAACGATGGCTACCTTATTTTGGTCTATATTCTGATTCGAGTCTTAAGATGACAGTTTTTCTTTAAATATACTATATCTCGAACTTCCAAGGGACCAAAAATAATTTTATTATTATACAGTACTGCAAGTTCGCAGGCACACCAAGGGCCTCTATATGAACCAATCTTGTTTCAGAAGCAGCCAACGGACCTATTTTTAATATAAAGAACCGTTCTTATCCTCTAGCCAAGGTAATTTTAGACACATTTTACAACACCAAAGGTATGTAAGAACGGATCGATATTTCTAGGCACCATTCCTTATCATCAACCGTTCTTATAATTTCTAGCTAGTTTTTTCATAAGAACGGTTCAAAATTTCTAGCTGAGTTCGTTTTCACTAAGAACGGTTCAAAATTTCTAGCTAAAATAAAATGTCCATCAGAAAGGCTAATTTTTTTCTAGCTGAAATCGTTCCCTGTAAGAACGGTTCTAAATAACTAGCTGTTATCAATTTTCTTAAGAAGGGTTCAAAATTTCTAGGAGGAATTTCTATTTTAAGAATGGTTAAAAATTTCTAGGGTGCAACTTTAATAAGGACGGTTCAAAATTTCTAGGGGAGAAGATTTCTTATAAGAACGGTTCTTTTTTTTCTAGCCAATAAATTTTAATTAAAATTATAAGAACGGTTAAATATTTCTAGCTGAGTTGCCCTCTAAGAACAGTTCATTTTAAAAATTAGGTCCGTTAGCTGCTTTCGTTGTTTACATAAGTGTGTATTTTAATTTCTTGATCTTGTTGTTTTTCGACCTTGACCAGACGGTGCGCAGTTCTCGGGCTTCCTCAAAGACGCCAACAACATCCACTCTTTTCTTTTTCGTTTTTAACTTTCATCTTTTGACACCAATCTTTAAGGATCTTTCTCTCGTTTACTGTGTAGTCCTCTGTGACGGAAATTCCCATGTAAAGTCGCTTGCCTTTTAGGCTTTTGAGATGTTTAAAGATCAACTGTTTATCGTCTTCTTTTTCAAGTTGTAATATGATTGGATGATATATGATTGGCCTTTTTCCGGAGTACGTATGCCAATTCTTTCAACCACCTTTATTCCAATACGTTAAACTTTGATGTCTTGCAATATCTTAATGACAGCTTTCTTGTTAGCGAAGTCTTATCTTCCTTATCCTCAAAATGCGATTCCATGACACCATGAATAATAACATTGTTTGATCTTTGTTTGCGTTCTTCTTGTTCTTTTTGTTGAATAATTTTTCCTTGGTATCGATTGTTCGAAGTTCTTTCTCGATCGATTTGTTCTGCTGGTTGATGACTTTACTCCACTTTGATTGCACCATTTCCGCAAATGTGGTTTCACTGCTTCATCTCTCCTTGTTAGGGATTGATCGATCTTGTTTTCCAAAATTACAAATTTCTGTACTAGAATTTCATCAATTCTTTAGCTTTTAGATTCAACTGCATTGAATTTTTTTATGGCTTTGAAGATAGAGTTTTCATTTTCTTTTTGTTGAAGAATAATGCTTTCCAATCCAGCAATTTCCCGTTTGAGTTTGTCAATCGTATTTTCCTTTTTTCGTAGTTTGTCAAAAGTATTTCTAGTTCTGCTGGGACTTAAATACATTGGTTGCATACAAAACCGCGGTACCCTTTTGTCAAGAACTGATGATTTGATAAGCTGGGAGGCCGGTGCATCTGTAATGTTTTTTCTTCAAACATTTTGAACATCGTAGTTTGTTGCCATCTCAATCGTCGATACATGTTGATCTCGAGCAAATTTGTATCTTTTTAACTAATATTTGTGGTAATTTTTTATACATTTTTATCAAAGTTTAAATTGCCATTTTTTAGCTCTCGAATACATGTTTACTCGCCACATTAATTTCAGTTGTAGTTTTTGTAGCAAAAATGAAGTTTGAGTTATTGAAAAGTTATCGAGTTATCGAGATTTTAAAAAATTGTTTTTACAACCGTTGTAGAATTCCTAATAAATTTTTTATGTTCTCGTTTATACACAGAAACTGGGATGTATGTTGATGAATTGAATGACATTCTGAAAAAGATGTTTGACTGTGAAGTCGCCCAACCATGCTGTAATGGATTCAGTGCATTAGTTCTTGCTCTTCAAGCAGCTAACGTTGGAAAGGCGATGAAGTGATTGTACCAGCTTTTACAATGGTTGCAGTTGGGAATGCTGTTCGATTTGTTGGAGTTGTTTCTCATACTTATGGTGTACCTGTCTCGAACATGGAAATAATCAAGATGAGATGTGAAGAAAGAGGTTGGAAGCTGATTGAAGATATCAGTGAAGTTGTTGGAATATCATTCATGGATAACCCAAAGAGATTGCTTGGTACTGTTGGAGACTATGCAGCAGCTTCTCTGTATGCAAACAAAATTGTTCACGCTGCAGATCTGTGGGGGCCCCCACAAATGATTTTTAGGTAGGAATTGTGTTGAGACCTTCTCTACCATGTGGCCTGGGCCCATTCCAGCCATTAGTTTGACTAAATTCTGCTTTACCAGCTGGCACAGCCAATAACATGGTTCTCACCTATAACGCCTATAGAAAACGCCTAGTATTGGGTGACCTCCATTGACTGTTTTGTGGGGCCCCAGTACTTAACTTTGACAATACAAACAAGTCTTGCATACACAATTCGAAGTCGCTGAATCCGAATTTGACACCAGCTTTTTCGAAGAAGACTTAATTTCACCAATATCGGCAATTTAAATAATCAAAACAATGGGCTGAATTTGTATACAACTCAGCCCAAAAAGTCATACAGCCTGTGGGGGCCCCCATTAATGATTTTTAGGTGGGAATTGTGTTGAGACCTTCTCTACCATGTGGCCTGGGCCCATTCCAGCCATTAGTTTGACTAAATTCTGCTTTACCAGCTGGCACAGCCAATAACATGGTTCTCGCCTGTAACGCCTATAGAAAACGCCTAGTATTGGGTGACCTCCATTGACTGTTTTGTGGGGCCCCAGTACTTAACTTTGACAATTCAAACAAGTCTTGATTACACAATTCGAGGTCGCTGAATCCGAATTTGACACCAGTTTTTTCGAAGAAGACTTAGTTTCACCAATATCGGCAATTTAAATAATCAAAACAATGGGCTGAATTTGTATACAACTCAGCCCAAAAAGTCATACAGCCTGTGGGGGCCCCCACAAATGATTTTTAGGTGGGAATTGTGTTGAGACCTTCTCTACCATGTGGCCTGGGCCCATTCCAGCCATTAGTTTGATTGAATTTTGCTTTACCAGCTGGCACAGCCAATAACATGGTTCTCGCCTATAACGCTTATAGAAAACGCCTAGTATTGGATGACCTCCATTGACTGTTTTGTGGGGCCCCAGTACTTAACTTTGACAATTCAAACAAGTCTTGATTACACAATTCGAGGTCGCTGAATCCGAATTTGACACCAGTTTTTTCGAAGAAGACTTAGTTTCACCAATATCGGCAATTTAAATAATCAAAACAATGGGCTGAATTTGTATACAACTCAGCCCAAAAAGTCATACAGCCTGTGGGGGCCCCCACAAATGATTTTTAGGTGGGAATTGTGTTGAGACCTTCTCTACCATGTGGCCTGGGCCCATTCCAGCCATTAGTTTGACTAAATTCTGCTTTACCAGCTGGCACAGCCAATAACATGGTTCTCGCCTGTAACGCCTATAGAAAACGCCTAGTATTGGGTGACCTCCATTGACTGTTTTGTGGGGCCCCAGTACTTAACTTTGACAATTCAAACAAGTCTTGATTACACAATTCGAGGTCGCTGAATCCGAATTTGACACCAGTTTTTTCGAAGAAGACTTAGTTTCACCAATATCGGCAATTTAAATAATCAAAACAATGGGCTGAATTTGTATACAACTCAGCCCAAAAAGTCATACAGCCTGTGGGGGCCCCCACAAATGATTTTTAGGTGGGAATTGTGTTGAGACCTTCTCTACCATGTGGCCTGGGCCCATTCCAGCCATTAGTTTGATTGAATTTTGCTTTACCAGCTGGCACAGCCAATAACATGGTTCTCGCCTATAACGCTTATAGAAAACGCCTAGTATTGGATGACCTCCATTGACTGTTTTGTGGGGCCCCAGTACTTAACTTTGACAATTCAAACAAGTCTTGATTACACAATTCGAGGTCGCTGAATCCGAATTTGACACCAGTTTTTTCGAAGAAGACTTAGTTTCACCAATATCGGCAATTTAAATAATCAAAACAATGGGCTGAATTTGTATACAACTCAGCCCAAAAAGTCATACAGCCTGTGGGGGCCCCCACAAATGATTTTTAGGTGGGAATTGTGTTGAGACCTTCTCTACCATGTGGCCTGGGCCCATTCCAGCCATTAGTTTGATTGAATTTTGCTTTACCAGCTGGCACAGCCAATAACATGGTTCTCGCCTATAACGCTTATAGAAAACGCCTAGTATTGGATGACCTCCATTGACTGTTTTGTGGGGCCCCAGTACTTAACTTTGACAATTCAAACAAGTCTTGATTACACAATTCGAGGTCGCTGAATCCGAATTTGACACCAGTTTTTTTCGAAGAAGACTTAGTTTCACCAATATCGGCAATTTAAATAATCAAAACAATGGGCTGAATTTGTATACAACTCAGCCCAGAAAGTCATACAGCCTGTGGGGGCCCCCGCAAATGATTTTTAGGTGGGAATCATTTTAACGTTTTGGCAATATTATACTTCATATAATTTTGTTATGTTTATAACAATTTTGATTGGTCTCCACTTTTTCTGTCTAAAATCACTTCTATATTTAAAACGACTTATTTCTTTCACTGATCTAAAAACATTCCTGGATCGAGCATCCGTGCTAACAAACATAATACCAGAAATCCGTCATCTTTAGGACAACTTTTGGTACAGAGTGAGGTTATGGTAGAAAATTTCCCAAGCAAAATCTCAAGCAAAGTGGTCCATAAGATTTTCCTGCTTCAAAAAAATGCATCGGGTAGCCAACCAGATGCGCGATCCAAGAATTTTATTGAGATCAGTGACTTGTATACGCATTATTTTTAAAGATGGCCAAAACTATATCCCTGTATTTTCTAATTAGATTATTCATTTAAACAAAGCGTTCAGGAGTTATTGCCAGATACTTAGATTATTTTACGTTTTTGAAAATACGAAATGCTATCATTACATTTCTACCACGTTCCTGAATATTTTATACAGTGCGACCGTAAAAAAATGACACGTTCTGAGTAGATCTGGAATACTATAAGATAGTTAGCCTCGTGGCAATTGAATACTCCATTTGAAATTGGCGTCGCGTGTTAAACCAAAACATTAACAATGGATGGTAACCTCTAAGAAGCAGCTGATAATGTGAAAGTGTATTGGTTGTGTTGACTTGAAATTGTGGCGCCGCTGCGGCAGTGCTCCCGTATGCTTGATAGTCGGTAGGCATCTGGTATAGGTAGTCACTTTGACAATACATTTTGATATAGATATATCAAAATAGAGGATCCGTTTTCCTTATAATTGTTTTTTTTTTATCTAATCGATAGCTAATTGAAGCTTCAATCTTTCTCTATAAATGCTTTTTTACCGCCGCCAAATCTCGTGAAAATCGTTTTTGATGAAGTTGAGATGATGATGACCTATTCTTTGAGCTGTCTTCTTTTATTTACTAATGTGTTCGTCAAGTTATTGCCAAGCTGCTAAATAATATGCTAACAAGCCGTTTAAAATGTTTTTCACAAAAAAACCCTCTCAATTCTCGAAAAAAAAAAAAAAATGTAACTACTTTCTTGATGTCAATTGTGAATTGTCTTTGTCTCCTTTTCCTTTTGTTTATTTTGTGTCAGATTCTTGTACCAAACAATAATCAAGCGCCGAATGATTGTTAAACGTCCCTTTTGCTCCTATTTTAGTGACATGAATGACACGCCATTATCACCAAAAGTCAATTCGTATACACAATAAACACAATGTGTTTCATAAAACAAAAGGAGAAATCTCAGTCCCAATCTTATTTATATATTTCTCCAACACGAATATTAACCTAACAAGACTCAGTTAAAAAATAAAGTAAGCTATATGAGAGAGGGCTTTTTAAGTCTACATATGTGACGATTCAAGAGAAAATCACTACAAGCGATAATAGCGCTTTATACAAAGTGCTAATAGCGCTAAAAGAACAATGGGTTTTAGCGCTAATTTGTTCTTATTTACAAATGTAGTAACAAAATTAGTGATAAATTTAGCGCTTGTAGTTTTATCATTATCACTATTATCGCTTATAAATATCGCTCTTTACGAAAAAGCGCTAATAAAGGCGACTTAATTACTTTGTTGAACATTTTGATCAAAAGAATTTTGGATTAGATTAAATAAAGACATAATTTCAAACTCTCAATGTAAGGCAACAGTGAAACTTGGATCAAGTTTTTCCTTTCAAAAAGAAACGCATACTTAGTCCATTTACTGATTTGTTGGGAAAAGATTTGAAAAAAAATTGATTAAAATTAAAAAATGTTTCTAATAAAGGGTTGGACAATGTTACAGTACTTTTTTCAATACGTCATACCCGAAAGCGTTCGAATGTTCGAAGGACAAAGCACTAACCATGTACACTCACGTTAAGTGGAACCCAGTATTAGTTTAAGTGGAACCCTGGATTTGTTCCTAGTCCCTTGAACTACTTGCTTACCAAATAGTCTCCACTTAGCTAGGACATTCGCTAACTGGAACTGTTTCCCTTTATCTATTTACTTACCAAAAAGACGATAGGCTATGATAGGTTTTAAAAAGTGTGTTAGTACTTAGGACAAAATTAAAGGATTTTCTATTAAAGTTGTAGTAAGTATTTGGTATTAAGGACACTGCGTATAACTTACGCCATAGAGTTAAGAAAGCCGCGGCTTTCTTAGATCTATGCTTACGCGTATAACTAAATTTTGGTTTCTAAGCATACCTTTTTGTAGACCCACTTGGCATTACTAGGGGACTGTTTGTGGGAAAAAAGATACGATGCACCTTGTAGTTCTTTTGAGAAAGAATTTTAAAAATTCAAGAGAGGCGTTTCAAAATCACTTCCTTATTCAAACCGCAAAACATGTGCCAGAGGTGTATCACTACTAATCTACCATGTTGTTTTAACGTTTTGTTCATTTCCGGTGTAAACTAAAGAAAATAATCTTGAAAGTACTTGAGCAAAACCGTTATAAATGATGACTGAAGTTTGAATGGAACGTGACAAGAAATTTCATTTCAATTCCCGTGAGAATAATTTGAAATAGATTCGATGCCAGGATATAACGGAGTTTTATTGTAATGTATTACCGTTTACAGTTAATATCTTAACCTTTTATATTTGTGAGCTGGTATGATTTTTAAGAATCATTCCTGTAAAGAAATTCCAATTGTCACGTAAAAATGGAAAAAAATTAGCTGGACATATTTTGCATACGCAGTGTGATGGGGTGTCATTTCGAAAACACTAAGATTTAAAACAATAAGATACTCTAAAATAGTTATAATTTAATTGTTAATGCAACTGTACAGGCTGTCTGGAAAAAAGTGGACTGTAACTGGGTTGTCAGTCTAAAACATTAAATTATAAAGTGAAGCATTAACTTTGGAAGAAGAACATGTTTACGAGAGAAAGTTTTGCGATTCAACTTAACTGAAAAATATTCGTATTACTTTTGCGGTTGGTTTATATTTTGAAACCTTTAAGTTCCGTAATCTTCGGTGCCTAATAGTCGTCCCCCTCCCCGCTTATCAATTTTTGGAAAAATTTTCCAAAAAAGTGCCTAAAATTTGACCTAAAAAAGGTCATTTTCGCTAGAAATAGTTGCGTTCCAACGAATATCTTTCACTGAATTACTTTGTGAGATCCATACGTCCATTTTTCTCTTATTTTACCCCCTCAGAAAGTCTATTTGAAAAATTTCTAAATATAGCTTATGAACAAGATTGATTCCCATCTAAAAGCATATTTTGGCCTGTTCTTATTAAAGCCAAAAAAGACGCCCGAGGCATGAAGGCCCAGCGATGAAGGATGATATGTAACAGAAAGCTTATGATAAACGTTAAAAACGCTTTTTTCGCTCTTTTAATGTTAATGAGTGGGATAATATATGACTCCTTTGTACCGACCTTTAAGGACTTTGATTTTAGGCCTCCGCTGGGCCTAAATCGATTCAACCCAATCCCCGAAATGCCTTATCTTTCTGCGAAGTAAGAGTTTGGTACAGGCTAGATGCGTATCGGCTCAAATAATTTTTTCCCGTCTTTCCTCCAATCTCGCCTAAGTGAGTTGTGAGGTTACCCCAAATTTGGGGGAACCGCCGGACAAAAATATTTTAGACGATTCGCATCGCCTATGTCAAAACTTATTTCGGGATGCATGCGTATGCAGCCTAGTTAATGAGGTAAATGTTACTGGCTCCTTGAGGTCGGAATGGTCCTGAAACGTATCCCGAAACTATAAACAGAAATGGTAGAAAAGCTACTGTATAAATCATTACCGATCTTGAGAATAGCGTATAGATCATTTTGAGCCCAATAACATAAGGATTTCACTTTTGAATAGACTATTGCCGAAAGGGACATAAACATACATTGGGAGCCTGCAGTCCTACCAAAAATCACGGCATTGCCCTGGTGAGTTGAAGCTTTTACTACCTTGAATATTGTAACCGGACCTGGATTTAATTCTATATCACCCGATTGAAGAAGTATGATAGAAGAGCATAAAACAATTGCTAAAAAGGAGAGAGGTTTTAATAATCGTGACATTCCTCCTCTGGAAATCCGGGAACTGATTATTAGATGGCGGTAAATTGAACGGAGATCATATTGCCTATTCCCATTAAAGTTCCCAATTGAAATACGATACGTTTCGATTGATATCATGTTTTAACAAAGGGAAAATATACAATAAATAAGGAGACAATTTTTCAATATCAATATATTTAAGTTTTTTCTTTTTTTGCTGATTCAAGTATGCTGTTTATAACAAGTATGCTATTTTTGCTGATTATGCTATTTTTGCTGATTATGCTATTTTGGCTGAAGTTCAATTAATTCTAGTAAGAAAATTGGATGATGTACTCCGGGTGGAGGCAGCAGCGAGCAATGGTGCTGACACCTAAGAAAGAAAAAGGAAAACAATCATAGAGAAATTTATTGAGCCAAGATGCGATAATAGGGACCACCAGCAGTTTAAGTGAATGCGGGAATGGGCTTTTTTGTTGCGTGAACACGTGAAAATTCAAAAGTTTTTGCGTGTTTGCTTAAAATTTGGTCTTTTGAGTGGTGCGTGAATTGCAAAAATTGGTTGCGTGATTGCGTGAATAGACCAACCTTCCCCGATTTCAGAAAAAGAATTTAGGGGTGACTGGGGTGGGGGGTGAGAGGGTTATACCATCTAATCAAAAGAAAAAGCTTTCGAGTGCAGTATTTTGAATTATCAGATTTTAGCTACAAAATTGATTATAAAAAATATGTACTTAAAAGCCTACTTTGATCCAATTCCATTGACCCAAGGCTGAACCTAAAAAACTTTTTGTTTCCGATCCATCGTGTGACGAAAAAAAAGTTACCCAGACCTTATTTTTTGATAATTGATATCAAATTGTCCGTTTGAACCTGGATTTGTTCAAAGAATACAAGGTACCGAAAACAAAACTCTATTTCCTCCAATAAGCGCCACCCTCTAATAAGCGCCGCACCTAAATTTTGAGTATCGAAATAAGCGCTGCCCTCTAATAAGCACTGCACCTTCAAACGCGGCACTAATTAGAAAATCAAGAAAAAATGAGATTTCAATACTTTTACTCGAAGAAAGAGAACAAAATAGATCTGTTAATTCTTCCTCGTACATTACTAACCCCCCATAGAACCCCAAGTGAGAGCAGTTTCTCTACTAAGGATATCAACCCACGAATCGATCAAATTCGTAGAAAATACTAATTGAATCTACCAAACACTAATCGAACTAATCGAAATTTCCAGAATGATAACAGACCCTCTAAGGCAATGAACTTTGAAACTTGCCTGCTTTGCTTTCCGATGGATGAGCATTGAAAATTACGAATTGAACACAAATCGAAAATTATTTGAAATAATCGAATACTAATTGAATGTTAATCGAAATAATGGAATCCCTATCGAATTAATCGAATTTTCCATTACTATTTTCAGCTTTTCGAGTTAGGGGCCACTCACATATCAATTTTTCCCACAACTAACGACTCTAAGACCTCCACCCCCTATCCTTTGCGTCAACCAACACTTACAAAAAGTACTGAAAAAAATCTAAAAATACCTTTATAAATTGAATGTTTGTCTACTGTCAGTCACCAATCCAGCAGAACACCAATACTTTATTTATCAATCTTCTTAAAAAGTCAGCCAAGAAACAGAAAAAAGTTACACGTCCTTCCGTCCTTCACCTTTCGAAAACAGTGAAAATCGTTAAGAATCAGACCACGAGATTCGTACTGAACGTGCTCGCAATTAGAGAGATAATGGTAATAAACTGAAAGTATTAAGGAGAACATGGATGCTTTAGCCTGTAAACTGCAGATATTGCGGACTCAGGGTAGACCCAAACGCGCACGCACGGACGGACGGACAGACAGCAAAGGGCTAATGAAAGGCCCAGTACGCTCTGCGCTGGGCCAAAAAAAGTGAAACCATATATGACATAAGTCAAATTTCTAAACTATTCAGATTTAAAAAAGATTTGGAATACATATTTACGTTAATAAATTTTTACGGTTTCGCGAAAACCGCAATAACTTATTCCACATTTTCTTCCCTCTTTTTGTTGTAAAATCGTGTATTTCGGTATTTTATTAGACAAGATCATTGTTTTTTGGCTGCATTAATTTATTGCCCTGTACTTAGGGTATAAAGATTATATAATTCCACTGGAGAGAAAATGATAAGTTTATTAGCAATTATGAAATTTTATCTTTGGCATTTCCAAATATGCCAAAAAAATATCAGTATGCATTTATAAACTGAAATTTAATATACGTTAGTTTTTAACATGCATGATGATGATTTTGTATAAAGGAGCGAGAAGAGTCTTTTTTTGTTGAATATGAAGTTAAAAAATTCTTGTAAGAATAACTATGTAAAAACATAAGGCTTTAGAGGACTTGAAAAGAACGTGTGATGCTTCTAAAGTTAATTTCATATGAAAATCACTTGAAAAAAAAGCTTATTTACTATTTTCAATCGAAAAGTTGTTCTAATATAAAACATATGTAGTGTGAGAGAGGTAATAGGAGAATTGTGGACGTGTTTGCAAAACGAGGTCAAGAGGTATTTACAGAATATCAAAATAAAAAGAACGACGCCACTACACTTCATATTGTGTTACGTATGTTACTTTATGAACAGGAAAAAAGATGTCATGATAAAGATACTATCCATACCATCCATAACCCTTTTCTCAGTACTTCAGTGGAAAAATATATTCGAATTTCAAGTGGAGAAGGAGAAGGAGAAGGCTCACAAAATCCCATGGGAATTATATAAAAATCGCGTTCCATTTGAACGGGATGCTTAATTGATCAAATTATAACAGCGTTTACTTGAAAATTCATTGGAGATATTATACTTTCTTTATTTCCATCGGGGATAATTATCGAGATTATGAGCTTTCAGTGGGGGTTTCTTTTGGACCCTTTGTTAAATGGGACAGGTATTCTACCGGTCTAAGATGAAAAAATGTATAAGTTGCTAGCCTATTGTTACATATTAATAACGAATTTCTTATCGGGGAGAAATATGACAAAATATGTAACTGACGATGTTTTTCATTCATGGGAAGCAATGGGGGAAAACCTGATGAAGAAAAAACTTGGCTTGACAAATTTTTTGCTATATAAGAAAGTGTAAGAGAATATTTAGCTAAATGATTAAACTTTGCTTGATCAAATATTTCACTTGTGAAACGGAAAAAAACTATGAGAAAATTTAGCTAAATGAGGAAAATTTTCCCGGCGAAATGTTTGAAATTCTACCCAGATTAGGTAAGATTGAAATATTCAGAACTAGGATTCTGTCATATAAGATACAGAGAAATGTATCTCGTGTTTAATAGTGTTGGAGTTCAACTTTTAAGTCATAAAAAGACGAGAAATAATCGGATCGACAAAAGATCTTCAAAAATTTTACCCGCGCGGACAAAATATCTTTTAAACGCACACGAACTATAAAAAAAAGCTCATCACAGTGTTAAAACAGACAGAGAGAACCTAATGACATCATCACTCTAATGAACCACGACTGATTGGAAAGATATGTGATGTAATGCTGGAACAAGCTTTACCCATAATCCTATGCTTGGATTAACATGTTAACGTAAGGTATTCCGCTCTATGTACATGATATGGACATTAAACAAGCGTATCAGTTCGTTCTATTCATCTTAACTCCTGCTGTTTATAACAAAACAAAGTTGAATAAACATTTAAAACAGAATTTACACTAACAAACACAAGAACAACAAAAATGGAAGATATATATGTGTAGCCTCTACAGATAATATTTAAGTCTCAATCTTCGCTCCAATATTGACGGATTAGATAAAATTAGCACCTCTTAGGAAACGTTAGTCAATATAAACTTTTCAAAGTTGATTCCTTTTCATTTTTTTGCGAAGTGTGATTTATAAATTAAAAGATCATTTAGTTGTTTGGGAGGAGGGCCTAATGATAGCGGGATACCCCTTTTTTATAAGAATTTCTATTAGGAGTGTTAAACTCTCTGCCAGCTATCATCAGTTTATCTTTTCGTTTATGCTTATGAAGAAATAGGTAAAACATAGGTAAACATATAATAAAAATTGGAGGGAAAATACGTTGAAAAAAAATTACCTTATGGGAAGAAATTATATACAAAGAAACCTTATTTTTGCGGATTCCGCCTAAGTAGAAATCTTTTAAGAAAATTCTCAGGTTTATGTTATACGCTCTGTAGTATAAAACTCCTGGGAAATACCTGTAAAATCCCGTTCCTTAAAACTTATCCGATCCGTTTGGAAATTATCTCTACCACAAATTTTTTTTCAAATTTAAGCCATTTCTTTAGATTTAAAACATGAAAATAGAATAAAAACTGTCGGCATCATAAACACCCCCTTGTTTAATGAATTTAGAATTATACTGGTAACCAGAGAATTCAAGTACACATATTCCGCTGCGAAAAAGCTTGAGACTTGAAATAAAAATCTTTAAATGGTCAAAATCCAATGTGCCTACATTATAAAATCTATAGATACCCAACCAAGAAGAGATTTCTTTAATATATCACTTGGCCCAGAATCATTCTAAAATAATAATTGCAATATTTGATAGTAGATTTTAACTCCCTTGCTGGATTGTGAATTACCAGAGCGTCAATTAAATTTCATTGCTTGTGAAGATATTGATTAAAATATTTACATCATATTTGAATTCATGTGTTAATTTCGGTTTTGACAATTTTCGCGAAAACAAATTTTCAAAAATATCGCGTGGATTCAATTTCCCAATTATACTATAATTTAGGCCATTAACTATCATTTTCTGCAAAGTTTGCTACTAAAATCAATGTAAAAATGCTTAAATTGTTAATTTTTCGCGTTAGGGCCAAAAAACTCTATTCAACTTAGGTATTTTGAAGGTATTAAAAATTTATTCAGCCGTTTCTTTATATACTGTAATTTTTATTATTTTTTTCATTTAAATAGGATTCAAAATAACAAAATACTACCTATACACAAAGTTAAAGAAAAATCCATTGCCCAATACTTAAAAAAAACTTTAGAAATGTTTATTACACATAAAAATTCCAATATAAATAAAATGATAGTAAAAGTGTAGTTAAAAACCGTTTTTCAATAGAAAATAACCTGCTTACAAAAAATATGAATACGAGCTAATTTTTGGCCTCGTTTCATCTATTGAAAATATTGTTGAATGTTAAATATGCTTATATACATGATAACAATTAAAAATTAAGATTGCTTTTTACGAGTTTCCATATAAAATGCATATAAATTAACTAAGTGGATTAAATTTAACGTTTTACCAAAGATATATTTTAGATGAAAACGAAAGAAAGCGCTTTCTTTCGAATAGCTGACAGATAGCTAGAGCCGATAGAGTAATCGATAAAGTAGATAGCTGAAGTGCTAACTGTGCTGAGTTCAACTTCAGTCTTTGGACACATTCGTCCTTATTTGCCACTAACGGAGGGCACTTAGGATTTTTGGACGTTTTTTGAATCCGAAAATGAAAATTTTCATAAAATGGTGAAACCATCCCCACGTATTCAACCAAGAAACAAGTGTACCAAATTTTAGACGAAATTGTCTATTTCTGGGCCCTGTAGACTTGGCCAAATGACAACACACAGACACACACAGACTTTGTCAGATTCTAGTTGAAGTTGAAAATAGTAGAAGTGAAATTGGAACATTTCACAAGAATAAGTGTCCATATGTTCTTGGCCATATTGCTATATCTATTGGTCAATGGTTTCCTAGATTCATGCAAAAAATGAAAGAAAAAAGATTTAATCGCGAAAAAAAGTCCAAAAAAATCATTTTTTGGCCATTTTGGGAATTTTACAAATTGTTTATCCTTGTGTGCTCTGTTAATATATCGGAGACATTTCGCTTCTTTTCTGATTGTTAGTTCTGATTGAAAATCAGATAGTACATTGATGTACTAACTGTCAATTTGGGGATCTAGAGATGAAAAATAAAGGAAGCAGATAATATAAATTTGTACTAACTGTAGTTTTACTTCTATTACGACTAAAACAAGGAAAACTACTCTCAAAGGAAATTTTCTTTTCAAAAAAGGGAAATTCCCTATTTAATCTAGACTTTTCCCCTTCTCATTGAGAAGAAACATAGGATATTTCTAAAGTGATTGCTTCAAATTTTTCTAGGTCGCGGAGTCACTTTTCAGTCGCTCTTGTGGGTTTTACGTGTAAGTACGTGCACTGCACCAAAACATACCACTATATCTCTTTCATACTTTGTTTGCCAAGCAATAGAAAAAATTATGTTTGAAATAAAACTAAATAATAAAACTAACTAACCCAAACATAGTATAAGCCAAATTACTGTGTAAATAAGTGTAAAGGCAATTTTAGGGGGTGCTAACCCTTTTTTCGAGCTAAAAATAGTCAGTATACTCGGTACTAAGAGTCATAGGGTGGTGGTATTTTTTCTCAAATTGCAGATACTAGGCATATTATTTATACCAACTTTGTGTATCCCCCCTCCCGGAAAATGGACAATTTATTATGGTAATAGAATCAAAGGAAAATAAGTTATACTCAGTGATAAACCTGCCGGGTAAGTCAAAAACAAGTCATAATCTTATTCTGAGGCAGCCAAATAACATTTTTGAATGAATCTTTCATTAAACAGAGGAGAGGAAAGGTTAACTTAAATTTTGGTATGTAAATCATTGATTTTCATTTATAGCATCAAAAGTTATAAGCAAAATACTTCAAAAAATAATTTCAAAAAAGGTCGAAAAATGGTAAAAATCAGCAACCAAAATGATATAGTACTTTTACTTTTATGATAACGTCATAATATGATGACAAAATTTTGACAATAGTTGTCAAATACGTGAATGTCCACACTGTCAAAATTTTATCACAAAAGTATTACAATAAGTATTTAAAAAGTTATTCAAAAAACCATGAGTGACACAAGGCCAGAGGCGTAGTTACAAAATTTAACTTTCAGAGGCGAAACAAATAAGTTTTAGACCTTTTAATGTAGTTGGAAAGATCATGGTTGAGTGACGAAATTTTCGAGTTTTACATCCTCTAAAATCATTTTTAACCTTTAGACGGCAGATAAAGTAGATTTACGTTCAGAAATGACCTCAAAGTTTAGAAAGAAGTAGGTGAAACTAGGTAAAAATTTAAACCTCTTCAAAAACATGTTACGCTGGTGAGAGGTTAAAGGTAAACATCGCCAAATTTTCAACTAAAAGTTTAAAAAAGGAGACATTTTTATGCTATATATCTTTTGAGGGGCGGACGCCACCCCTGGACTCGTTTATCTACGCCAATGATAACCATTATACTCCAACCCTAGAATCCACCGTAAGGTATGCGTAAGTCGCTGTTTTAATGTCCTATATTTTATTTGAACGGTGGGAAAATGTTTGAAAGACATTCGCTTATGTTACTAGAGAGACAAACTCAATAAATTACACTAAATTTCATGTAGTTAAGCAAGGGATAATGACATCGATAATTGCATCATTACGTCTACAGCGTAAATATTTCATTACTTTAGTTACATTGTGACGTCAGTGAGTTAGATGTCTTAGCCAATCAGCTGTCTGTAGATAATCATTCTAACCAATGAGAATGCTATGTCTTTATTTAGAAAAAAAGTAGGTAATAGAATTCAAGCAATCAGATATGGTCTAACACAAAAATAAATTCATTTCTCAACTTACGATTGAAATGATAGCAAAAGATCGATCCCTATTAGTAAAAAAACAAACACAAAAAACAAACAAACAAACAAATAAACAAACAGAGTTTATGAATTTATGAAAAAAAGTTTAGAAAGAGAATATTTTGAAATCAAATTGAAAGATAAATTTTCCCTTTTATTTAAACAAATATATAGGCATGGCGCATTTGACCCAAAATGAAAAATAAGCGCGCTATATTGAATGCCAAACTTGTCAAAATGTCTTAAAACCTTTGTGTTAAATTAAAGTCTGTTCATAAATTATATGCACTTATTTCAGCTTTTATATAAAAACCAGGCTCAAGGGAATTTATGTAATTTGCTAAATCTGGTTTCCACATGGTAACTGAAATTAGTGCAAGTGTGGGATCAGACAGTTGGGTCGGTGGACTGTATTATTCGTAAGATACCATTTTTGAACTTTGGTTCCGTATAATACAAGTAAGTAAGAAAGCATATGAGATATTTATAAGAAGGCATATGAGATATCTACAAATGGACGCCACCGCCATTCGGAAATATTCCACACTTCATCTAAACTTCATCGACGACTGCTAATTTCCATTGAGAGCGTGGTAATTTGTTGTCCATAACCAGTACCACATCACCCGCATTGACTTTTGAGACTTTGTTACGTTGAATTTGATGAAAGTGTCTTTCTCGGAGCTCAACAAGGTACTCAGAATTCCAACGGTTCCAAAAGTGTTTCAGCAGCTGTTCTACGTACATGTAACGTTTCTCCAAACTAACTTCTGTTCGCGAAGTAAGTTTCTGTTTAATCAAACGACGACCATACAACAGGTGGTTGGGTGTTATTACGTCATCGAGTTCATTTGTAACATATGTTAATGGGCGTTCGTTTAACATGTTTTCGATCTCCGTGATGACAGTGTGTAATTCGTCAAGTGAGGTTCGGGTTCTGTACAGGACTTTGCGGATGCATCGTTTAACAAGTTGAACTAAGCGTTCATAGAACCCTCCCCACCAGGGCGCAGCAGGTGGAATGAATTCCCAGATAACACCGGATCCGGAAGTCGCATCACGAATGTTCTTAATAAAGTCTCGAGTCTCTTCGCTGGAAAAGTTGCTACCGTTATCAGAGATGATCTTTGAAGGGATGCCTCTGCGACTTGTGAATCGACGATATGCACAAATGAAGGCAGCACTTGTGTTGTCAGTTACGAGTTCTAAATGTATTCCTCTGGTGGAGCAGCAAGTGAATAAACACACCCAGGCTTTTTTCATAGTCCCTTCACCTAGGTAGTACAGAGGGCCAAGATAATCAACTCCTGCATCGTGATAAGGGTGTGTCAGCGTAACACGTTCCTTTGGTAAGGCAGGCTGGTTAGGATAACAAAACGGTTTGCTTGCAAAGAATTTGCAGATGAAGCAACGGTGTAACAACGATTTAACACTTGATCGTCCGCGAGGTATCCAAAACTTGGTACGTAGAAGAGTTAATGTGGTTTTCACACCTTGGTGTTTGCAATTCGAATGTACATCCTTGATGATCATCTTGGTGACGGTGTGAGACGGAGGAAGTAGTATAGGATACTTCTGAGTGTACGGTGACTGACTGTTCTCAAGACGACCTTTGCAGCGAACAATATCATCATCATCCACGAAACAGTTCAATTGGTTGAAAACCTTGTTGTAATACTTGTCATCTTCTGCAAAGTCTGATTGAAGTTCTTCGATCCATAGGGTTTTTGCACGGTGTACCAATAATTGGAAGTCATCAAGAGAATCCAAATTGCCATCAATATCTGTCTTCTTTTCTTCAGTGACAACATCTTCATCCAGACAAGTGTCTTCATTACCAACAATATCAATTGTGTTATGTTTTTCATTGTTATTTGTTAGTTCTATTTCTTCTTCGTTTATTGTTTCCATACTTTGTTTGTTCTTTCTTCGCAAGCTATATTTTTTCCATGGCTTTACCGTACTTGTTAAGCTTGTTGATTGTCGACTTACGGTATAGTTTGCAACGTACGGTTCGGCGAGTGGTTTAAACTGTCGACTTACAGTATAGTCTGCAACAGGGTTCATACTAACAGATTGTCGACTTACAGTATAGTCTGCGACAGAAGGAGAATTTAACCCAGATTGTTGACTTACAGTACAGTTTGCAACAGGGTTCGTACTAACATCGGATAGTCGACTTACAGTATAATCTGCGACGTACGGTTTGGCAAGTGGATTCAACTGTCGACTTACAGTATAGTTTGCGACAGGGTTCGTACTAACATCGGATAGTCGACTTACAGTATAGTCTGCGACAGAAGGAGAACCTAACCCAGATTGTTGACTTACAGTACAGTTTGCAACAGGGTTCGTACTAACATCGGATAGTCGACTTACAGTATAGTCTGCGACAGAAGGAGAACCTAACCCAGATTGTCGACTTACAGTATAGTCTGCGACAGGGTTTTGACTAAAATCAGATTGTCGGCTTACAGTATATTTTGCGACAGGAAGCGTAGTTAACCCATTGTGTCGGCTTACATTAAACTCTGCGACAGGGTTTTTAAGATCAGTAATTTTCCTTTTCAATTTATTGACAAACAGTAAGACATAAGCAGTTATCTTTGTTAACTTAGCAAAGGAATTAAATTTTTCTACTTTTATTATGTTTTGTAATTTGTTTATTCTCTTTGTGTTGTTAAGGAAAGTGTTTGTGTTCTTCTTTATTATAGCTTCAACTTCCTTTGTCAATTCTGCTTCAACGACTGGCCAATGTTCCTTTGGTAGATTGAAGAACTCTGGACCATGGAACCATAGGTAACTCGATGCCAAATCAGTCGAAGATAAGCCTCTTGTAGTGATATCAGCAGGATTGTTCTCTGATGATACAAGTTTATAGCTTTCAGCAGGCAAAACTTTCAGGACTTTATCAATTCGGTCTTGAATGAAGCGCTTGTAAATCTTCTTGTTTACAATCCAAAAATAAGCAATTGTGCTGTCAATCCATGGGGTTACAGAATCAATCTCAATGTTTGAAAGTTCCTTTTGAACCGTCTCCATCATCTTCGCAAGTAGGAAAGCTCCCATCAATTCCAGACGCGGCATCGTTCGTGGCTTAATCGGCGTTACACGTGATTTTGAGGTGATTAGAGATGTAGAAACTTCACCTAAGGGATTGCATGCACGAAGATAACAGCATGCTCCATAAGCTATTTTTGATGCATCACTGAATCCATGGAGTTCGATTTCCACACCATCGCATTTGTACGGAAAAAAATGTCTGGGTATTTTGATGCAAAACGTTTCACTTAGATCTTGAGTCAGTAAATCCCATTTGCTTTGAAAATCATCAGGTAGTTCCACGTCCCAATTAAGTTTCTGTATACACAGTTCTTGAAAAAAACATTTGAATTTCACAAGTAGTGGGCTTAACAGTCCCATGGGGTCATACATAGAAGCAATACATTGTAGCACTGGTCGTTTTGTTTTGACAGACTGGCACTTTTTAAAGAATGGCTCCAAGTGGAATGAGAACTCATCAGAATGCTTGTTCCAATTGATACCCAATACTTTGTTCTTGGTTGGATCAATGTTATCAATAAGTGATTTGTCATCTCCAGTGGCTTCGTAAACTTCCTCTTCAATCTTTGTATCATTGCACTTGAATTTTTTGAGGTTTAAACTAGCTAGTGCAAGTCTCTGTTTGGCTTTCAGGAAGAACGACTTCACCTTCTCACCAGTCTCATCACCACCTATCGAATCATCGACATGGAGAAACAACAAAAAATCATGTACAAACTGTGGATCAAATGATTGGTATTTCTCAATGTGTTCTAATAATGTGGCATCAAGTATGAATGGCGAGGATGTCAAACCAAACAACACTCTGGCAAACCTAAATTCAATCAATTCTTGTTCATGGAATGCTTTATGAGGGTCAAAATCTTTGAACCACAAGAACCTTACAAAATTTCTATCTTCTGGATGGATGGATATCTGTAGAAATGCCTTTCCAGATCAGCAACAAATGCAACAGGGTGGGTACGAAAACGAAGCAACACACCTAACAATGAATTTGTGAGTGATGGACCTGAATGTAAACAATCATTCAATGATGGACCTGAGGTGGGAGTTTGAGCTGAAGCATCAAAGACAATACGAACCTTTGTAGTGGTTCTGTCTTCTTTGACAACTGCTCTATGACTAAGTAATGACACAATCTCATCAGCTGACTCAATTATCCCTTCATTCAATTGTCCTTCAAGTATTTCAGAATATTTGTCATACAGTTCTGGTTCTCTTTGAAACTTCTTGTACAACCCTTGAAGTCTGCTTTTGGCAAGTTCATAATTGTCATCAATACTTTTAAAGTTCTCTTTAAAGGGTAATTTTACTTCATAACGGTTGTCCTTGAATTCGACAGTTTCCTTGAAATGTTTGTGAACATCAACTTCATCTTCATCATCATCGAGCATCCTGTCGTCGTCCCATATGGACTTGAATGTTTCATGTACTGGTGGTGTTGGAGAAGAATACGATTGTAGAGCACTGACGTGTTGACACAGCTTGTTGTTGTTTTTCGAGAATGAGGGTTGGCAACTTCACCACTCAAGATGTAGCCCAATGACGATTCTATGGCTATCGGTCCTTCTGTTCCTGGAGGTGGTCTGATAACATTGCCTGTGACGAAATCCCAGTAATGATCTGTTCCTATCAAAACATCAATTTCCAATTCCTTATGGTCAGGATTGGAGTCAGCAAGTTTCAGGTTGTTTAAATAGGAATGTTGTTTTTTGGCTGTGTCGATAATCTGGCCAGACAATGGTTTACAGATTTTTGAAACCAGAGCAGAAACAGTTGTGTGTGTCATATTGTCATTTAAAATCTGAAGTTTAACATTGTTCAATTTACGCTGTTCACTGTGATTGTCAAAGGTGTTAAGGCGTACATCACAGGTGTTCACTGTCGGTAATTGTAGTTTCTGTTGAACTTTCTCAGTTACGTACGAGAGTTGTGAACCAGAGTCAAAAAGGGCTCGCAATTGTACATGGTTGTTTGTTCCAGGTTTGAGGACTTTAGTTCTCGCAGATTGAAGAAGACCTTCAGAGTTCGTAGCAACAGTAGTTGTTGTGTCAACCCAGGCTTCTTCACAGACTGCAGCATGGTGATTCTTCGAGCAAACATTGCATGCAATTTTGGAGGTGCAATTTTTACTCAAGTGTCCTGTTCGAAGACAATTTCCTTTATTCATAAGTAAAGTTTTTCTTGTCGGAAGATCAATAATAACATTGCATTTGGCAGCTAAATGTTCGGCAGAGCCACAAAAAAGGCACTTTCTAGGAGAGTCAAATGTTTTTTTTGGTTTGTAATGTTTTGTCTCTCTTTTAGCACCAGCAAAAAGGTTACTAGCACTAAAGGGTTCTTCAGGTTTCAGTTCATTTTTAAGCGGGGTTTACACTATCAGATTCTGTCTGACAGATTCTGTCGATTCGACAGAATCTGATAGTGTAAACAGAAAATCGAAAGTTTTTTTTGTCGAAAGATTCACCTTTCGACAGAATCTGAAAAGTTGAATTTTTTCAACTTTTCAGATTCTGTCGAAAGTTAATCAGCCAATGAAATTACAGTTTCGGCTCATTAAATATTAATGATGTGAAGTTTCTAGGAATTTACAAGCACGCACGTTTTATAAAAGACGTGTTGAGTTTTACCAACATGTCGTCACAAAATTATAAAGCAGAGAAAACTGAAATTTTCATTGAACTTTTTGAGGCGGAAGAAGCTCTATGGAACGTTAAAAGCTCCCGGTATAAAAACAGGGATGAAAAATCCAAAGCAATCGATAGTACATGCGAAAAGTTAGAAATGAGCCGTGAGTAGGATTTTATTTTGTCCTGATAGTTATAACTTATTTAAAATTTCACTGAATTTTTGTCATGACATAATTTTCTATGCTTTTTTTATTTCAGGGGCAGAAGTCAAAGCTAAAATAAACAACTTGCGTACATATTTTTCCAAAGAACTTAAAAAGTATCGAGAAAGTTTAAAAATGGGTGCTGGAAGCAACGAAGTGTATAAATCAAAATGGCCTTATTTCGAAGCAATGATGTTTCTACGGGATTCAGTGACTCCAAGAGCAACAACTTCAACTTCCTTTCATGTCTTTTTCAATAAGATTAAACAAGAAAGTGAAATCTCTTGCAGACATTCTCGTGAAATTCTGAAAACTCTGCCCATCTTCACATTCTAATTCTCTCAACAAACTGGAGAATGTCCCCTCCAATGTCCTTCTGGCTAGCCAAGATTTCATCCAAATAGTTCTTTTCTTCCGCTGTTGTTTTTCTTGTTTTTCTTTTCGTTTTTCGTAATATAACTATCGCAATAGCTGCAGCAACACGTTTTTTCTTGAAAGGCGCCATTCCACAAATAAATATTTTCGACATAAAAATGCAAATGTAAACGCAAAAATCTGTCATGAATTATTAATGAGAAAAATCGTTCGACAGAATCTGTCAGACAGAATCTGATAGTGTAAACCCCGCTTTAGAAATTCTTTCCCTGGCTTCAATTTCTTTCCCCAAAAGTTCCAAAACAGTGGAAATGTTCCAAGTAGACTTTCCCATTTCACGAGAAACAATAAGATTCAAAGCTTGTGGAAGTTTAGATACCAATATGGGTATCAACATTGACCCATACTGATCTGAGTTAACTCCAAGGTTCTTGAGGCTCCTAACTTGGGCCTCAATATTGTCATGAATTTTTCGCAATGAAGTAACGTCACTTATAGACTTGACTGAGCCTAAGCTCAAAAGTTTGTTCATATGAGACGCAATTAACATATGGTCGTTGTCGTATCTATCTTTGAGAAGAGCAAGAGCTTCTCCATAGTTGTCATTAGAAAGTTTTAGTCCAGCTATGACTTCGAAGGCATCACCCTTTACATACGAAAGCAGATACGTCATTTTCTCAATGGGTGATAATGTAGGGTTTTGGTCAATCATGCAAACGAAAGAGTCATGGAACGTTTTCCATGTTGTCGAGTCTCCATAAAAGGCTTCAATATGTAATTTTGGTAGACTTACATTTTTCTTCTTTCCCTCATGGTCAGCAACAACAGTTTTTTCAACAGCAACAGTGCTTTTCGGTGCTTTCTCGTTACAAAATGTTTTCAATTTCTGTATGTAGTTCCTTATTCTCATTTTGAATGTAGTAACAAAGGAAACTTCAGTTTCAATATCCTTTTCTTCTTCCAATAAATCAACAAGCTCGGACGAAAGTTTTTCAATATTGTTTATTTCTTGTTCCAAGGTGTCCAGCCAGGACTTCAGTGTCTCATAAGGTTCATCTTTACCCTTTTCATCAACTTCAAAAAATAAGGTCTCAACTGCCTTTACCACAGCTTTAAGCACAACTGATTTCTTTTTAATAAGACCAGCACTCATTTCTGGTGTAGATAAATGAATCCACTTGAGGATTCAGACGATTTCGAAAGATAAAACAAGATTAATTTGGCTTCGGTGGACCAATTTTGGGATCAGACAGTTGAGTCGGTGGACTGTATTATTCCCTTTCTTTTTATCCCATCCCATCCCATCCCATCCCTTTTTAATGAGAATAAGTCATCTCACCCCTTGCTGCCATTTTTGGAAAAGTCGACCTCCGTAATGAAGAGGGGTTCGAACAATGGTACCTCTTGGGATTTTTTAGAATTAAATTTAGAACTATCAAAGCATGAAATTAAACCAAGGACGGACGCAGTATTATTTTATAGGTACGGCTCAACCTGGTGGATTCCAATAAGAATTCCGATTCCCCGATTTTTCTCGGTATAACCCGATCGGAATAACCCGATTTACGGACAAATGCATTCCCGGGAGATGAACGTTCATTTCCAGTTAGCTACTTTGAACCCCCAACACCAAAATTAGCCTACATTAAACATTTTAACCAAAGGTGGATAGAAGAATAGAAGCTGAATACAGTAGCTTTTTTTAGATTAACACAGCATATACATAACAAAACAATTACAGTATTTTATTAACTGCATCATTATATTAAACGTCTAAAATACCAAACACACTGCACGATTACACATTCCTTTCGTTGCACGAAGAATTTTGTTATTCAAAGGTGGATAGAAGAATAGAAGCTGAATACAGTAGCTTTTTTTAGATTAACACAGCATATACATAACAAAACAAAATTTTTAACCAAAGGTGGATAGAAGAATAGAACCTGAATACAGTAGCTTTTTTTAGATTAACACAGCATATACATAACAAAACAATTACAGTATTTTATTAACTGCATCATTATATTAAACGTCTAAAATACCAAACACACTGCACGATTACACATTCCTTTCGTTGCACGAAGAATTTACTAGCATTCTCATTTTCAAAAGCAAATTTATTTCACCCAAGCAAAATGGAACACAAAATTGAACTAAGAGGCTAAAAAACAGTGTATTTGAAAAAATTATAATGAAAATTGGCACCATAAATTTTGTCAAAACTGAACCAACTAAGAATGCAGTTTTCCTATAAATTCATGGTGCTAGTGCAAGTTATAATTTTCCGCCCTCTATGTTGATTTTTGTCCTGCACTCCTCCTTGACTTCTTACTCTTCTCAACATCCTTTGGCACCTTTCCATACCTCTAGCACTTCATTAAATCTAGGTCGATCTGTTGATGTTTGTGCTAAAAATAAAAAGGTGAACAAATTCAAAATTAAAATATCTTATATATTATGGTGAATTAGAATTAGTATGAGGTCTCCCACCATTTATTTTTTTATTTAAATACATAAATAAAATAGTATGTTCTCATAGAGTATACAGTGAATATATAGTCAAGACAGAACTGTCCACATAAAATAATTCTTCCTATTCTACTTGTATGTTTTCAGTAGACAATCGACCACACTCCGCAAAACAAAATCTTCTCTTAAAACAAAGGCTTCTTAGTATAATCATAACAGCTTTATCATCATTTATAGGAAAAAAATTATTTCTCTTTATTTCTTCTAAAATCTGGTTAGATATTAAATTCCCACACTAATTCAGATCACTTGAAAATGCAAGTAGTTCTTTTTCTAGATAATTCCAAATCACATCTATATAATTTGACACAAACTTATCATTGAATTCTACTATTTGTTTCATTCAATTATCAATCATGACAAGCATGGAATAAAACTACCAGAACATAAGGACCTTGTCAACACACGAAACATTTCTTTGACTAAAGCTGATTTCCCACCAAGAGAGATAGGAAAGTGCCGATGCTAGCGCAGAAATTATATCATATGATTTTCAGGAATTTCCCTACTATAGCTAATATTATCATATAAGATCTTTGTTTTCATAACGCGATACGAGTTACGAAACGTGTTATTTTGATTACGTAAGCAGTTTCTATTATTATAACCACAAATTACTCATAAATGTAAACAATTAAATGTAGTAAAAAGCAGTTTGTAGCAGTTTAAACTTCATAATATAAATGAGCTAACAATACATATAACGCACAGACACACACAGATCATCGATGCACCCAAAAAGATCTTCAAAGTCAATATCCAGGTATCATATATAGTTCATTTTTTTGTTTTGTTTTTACCTCTTACCGTTTATTATCTTATACATACCTATAATGTCCTCTAGCATATGTAGCAATACCATCTTTTGCAATAATTCTTTTGTCATCATCTGCATTGAGAGCGAGTTTGTTTGTTTTTATAGTGTGAACATCATGCTTAATCGATTGAAAGGTCATCTGTTCTCTGTAAACATTCTTACCATCGAACAAGCATCTCTTGTAATCATCAAACCCCATGGTCTTCTTTACTACACACTTCTTGACTCCCTTGCACTTCTTGTCTTCTTTTCCATCTAGCTGTTTATATGCATATGTCTTCGCTCTTAGAGCGACAAACTCTGTCATTATCTTACCACCCAACTCATCTTTCATTAGACCAATGACTTTCTTATTCAAACCTATGGGTAAAGGTCTGTTATCTTTCTCATCGTACGCTGAAGTGTCGAATCTCAAAGCTACATCATCGGCGATATCTTTGTAGAAGTCGTCGGTTTTGATGTGATAGACAAAGCTGTCCGTATCCATATAGCAGAGCTTTAGATTGTCACCATATTTTGGTTTCATATAATCATAGTGAAACTCGTACATAATCGTCTTTGACAAATCAAGAACTGTAGGTCCCAGATAGATCGGCTTGTTCAACACGAGTTTGATCTTTTGCATTTCAGCAGCCATCAAATATTCACTAAAACAGATACTACCCTTGAAATTAGGTTTCATCACCAGCTTCTCATATTGTTCTTTCTTGGTAGCCAAGCGTATGTCTTTATGTTTACGTTGATTCTCCATAGTTTTACCAAAGACTGAATTGTTCATGAGCTTGAAAAAGTCCTTTTCAAAGTCATTCTTTGATTTAGTACGCAAATTGGTGTTGAAATCGATGTACGGCTTCAACCATGCGCTTTGTCTAAATCTCAGTACTCTATGAACCTTCTCAAGAACAAGACCATGCTTCAGCGCTTGATCAAGTGCACGGATATGAATAATATAGTTCTTCTTGTCTGAAAGACATGGAGTTAGCTTTTCTACACCATTGATTTTTATTCGCTCAGGCATAAACGGAAGATCGTTATGTGAATCATGAAGCTCCTGAGGATAGTTCACATCAACTTCAAGAAGATAACCATATTTACCGTCTTTCTCAGCCAACTTTGAAATCAAATCGGTGGTAAATTTATTAGCATCTACCCACTTGAAATGCCCTGTCGGTAGCTTCTGAATCATAGCCCATCCATATAGATTATTTGCATCAAGATATTGGAGATAGCTACTTTCTTCAGTCTTCTTATATTTAGCATCCATATACTTGTTATTAGCTTTAGCATGTCTATGAACAGCCTGACAGAGACCTCCTCTAATACCTTGCTCTACGAACAGAAACATATCCATATCTGACAACAGATCCAGCTCAACCTCTGTCTTTTTCAAACAGGCTTGCCAAGCTAATCCTGGAGCAGTGTAAAAATGTGCAGGATCCAGTTTATAGTTTGTTATACATGTTTCCCTAAAAGTCTCAAAAACATCAGCAAGCAATAGAACGTCTGTCTTGAGATAGAGATCATGATACGCACCCATATTTTTATTTTTCATGTGTTTCCACACCTTCTGTGCATGCGTATAATCAGCATCACTGATACCTTTCATGTTCAACTTGCTGTAAAAAGCATCTTTTGGTGGGAGCTTAGTTTCGTTAAACTTATCAAAAGAATCAATGTATTCATAAGGATAAACTCCTTTTCTTCTCAATAGTTTGAATTGCTCATCACCCTTGAAGAATTTTCGAAGGTTTTTACACTGATCGTCAGATAGATTGTTTACCAAGTTATCCAGACTACTAGCCATGAAACGCACGCTATCGATGAATCTCAACTGTATCTTTTGAACTCTAATCACCCCATTTTTATCAATGTATTCACCAACCTTAACATCCAATGAGAAAGAGATATATTTTTCTTTGTTTTCAGCGATGACGACAATCCCTTCATCTCCATACTGTTTGGCTAGTTCTTTGATAAATAGATGAGCATCATATCCGCTTAGATTGTGAAAGACGATCGGAATGTATTTAGGCACTTTGTAACGGAGATTACAAGACTGATGTGCAGCTCCACGAAATTTACCAGTAAAATGACAGTGATCTCTAACCTTAATATTATCTTTTTCAAATTCTTTCATACATATGTGACATTTATCTGAATCGGTAAATCCCTGTTCCTTTTCATATGTGAGGTCTCGCATTCTTTGTTTAGGAAACATGTTGTATAGCCTTTTCACTTCACCTACCGCATGATCCACGAAACGTAAAACACAGTCTTCACCTCGATAAAGCGTTAGAGGGTCTGAAACTTCACCATGAGCAAATTTGCTATAACAACAGAAGCCTGTGGGGATATGTATACCAACCTTTTTAGTGGATGATCCAATAACGCTACGCGGTTCTTTACAAACCTCTTTTGACAAAGCTTCGAAATCAGCATACATTATGAAAGGAGCTTTGAGCTGATACTGACCGTCATGAAACTTAACGGTGCTACCCTCCTTTGGCATCTCAATCTTCGCAACATCATTATTTTTACAATATTCAAAGTGTTCATCTCGTGTTTTCTCACTTGAGAATCCATTGAGACAATTCAAGCAATAATGTTCTTTATGTTCATGATTCGAGTTGACCTTACTCAAGACACCACTCAAGTTCTTTACAGCTATATAATGCCTCTTTTCCTCTTCACATAGTAAAAACAAAACAACCGTTTCTTTGCGATCAAGATGCTTCGACTTACGACACATATAGATACCTTCTTTATCGTCTTTTGTCAAAACATGCACAGCGATATCAAGGTTCCTCCTCTCAAACAAATCTATTTTATTTAGCGCCATTGGAAACGATAAACCCTCCCAATTATATTTATCAACATGTTTCTTGAGATTCGTTATCCTTTGCGGATCTTTCTTAATCTCATTGTGGTTCAAAGCTGCAATAACAGCCCATTTGAAACACTCTTCATCATCTTTGTTTTTAGGATTAATTATCGAATACTTACCACTGAAATTCTTAGGTAGCGGCAAGTAAGAGCTGCCTCTCGTTAATTTTAGCTTGTGAAAGTCCACATCAATATTTAAAATTTTATCGATAACAAAGCCGGATTGAGGTAACGCAGGGTTTTCAACCTGTTCGATTATCTTATTGAACATCTTATTGACAACATCAGATATATCGCTTTCATTGTGAATTGTTTCCATATTGCTATTAAACGCCTTATCGACGTAGATTGTCGCTTCAGGATTGGATAAATCCTCCTTTCTCCATTTGATCCACACAGTTGCTTGAATTTTTATTGATTTTTTATTTTTGAGTTCTCTCATAATCAGATCACTTAAAATGGGTCGAACCTTTTCGAGAAACGAATCAACGTCCTTTTTTCCATCTGAGTTTATCTTGAACCTTTTGTAAGAACCCTCAAACGCCATTTCAATGGGGACAAACGCTTCTGGTTTCATCAATTTTTCATCTTTTTCATCTTTTTCATCATTCTTCCTCTTGTAGAGATTGAGAATCTTCTTCTTCATCTCTCTGAAAGCACCACCCACTTTCTCCTTAATAGCTTTAGGTACATGATTTATTAACCAATCTCTCCATTCATTCAACTTGCTTTTCACAACAGGTCGAGATTTTCCCATTTCTTGTTGCTCAAACAAATCCATATCTTGTTGGGTAGGAATAAATGGAACAGGTCTTGGTGGTGGAACAGGTTGGTTAAACCTAGTAGGTCTTGGCGGTGGAACAGGTCTTGGTAGTGGAACAGGTCGGACAGGTGGGTTTGCTAATAATTCGATCAACTCAGCTTTTCTGAGTTTTGAATAGCCATGTAGACCGCGTTCTCTTGCAAGAGCTTTTAATTCAACAACAGTATTTCGTGAAGTCATATTGTATAATTATTATTTGTGTAATATTTAAGTGATCATGATTTCTTTAAGGTAGTTTAGAAATTTCCAATTTTTTCAGACTATATAGTTAACATTTGTTACTCGATTTAAGTAACAAAAAAAAAACACAGCCTCTACAAGGTTGAACGAGCCAATTTTTTTGTTTCCGAACCATCTTTTTCTGCTCATTATTATGCTCTCGATATCTGAGATATTTTTCTTCATTGTTATTTATCCAGTTTGAATAGCGTGTATAAAATGCTTGTTTCGTATCAGGATCGAGAGTATAAGATGGATCCTTATCATTTTTTTCAAGTACCTCAAGCATTTTAGCTTTGTTCATTTGGTTAACATATTTTATTTTTCGTGACGCACATAATGCTCGTAACGCACTAGAACCCATTGATTGGTAATCTGATTCTGTTTTGTCGGTCATGTTTATTCTTTATATAAAGATAATAAAAACTTTTAAGCCACTTTTAATGTCATTTTTTAACAAAATGAGCTAAAATAAAACGTTGTTTATAAATAAAAAAATGTCAGACACTAAACTTCAAGAGATTTATTATCAACCTCAAAACTTATGGAAAGGACAAAAGGCTGTTCGCAATCTAAGAGGATTCGACTTCAAACCGAAGGTAATTAAGAAGTGGCTATCAAAACAAGCTTTTTGGCAAGTACATTTACCAGCACCGAAACATGTTGAACGTTCACATTATGAGGTAACTAAACCGAATGAGATTCATCAATTTGATATATTATATATGCCTAGTGATATGCTATATGGTAATAAATACAAGTACATCTTATCCGCTATCGATGTTGCTTCACGTTACAAAGTAGCCCGACCTTTGAAGACTAAGAAAGCCAAAGAGGTTGCCGATATGATAAGAGATATCTATAGAGTTGGACCCTTAAACTATCCAAAAGTATTTCAATGTGATAACGGTTCAGAATTCAAAGCCGATGTGACAAAGCTGTTGGAGAAGAATAACGTCGAAATTAAAAGAGTAACTACTAAATATAAACATACCCATACAGCGTTTGTCGAGTCATTGAACAAGATACTTGCCGAAAATTTATTCAAAATACAAGATGCTCAAGAACTGAACGATTTGGAAAAGGTATCATCTACGTGGGTTAAATATTTGTATAAACTTGTGGATAGATTAAACGATACGAAGACTCGGATGATCGATATGAAACCGAAAGATGCTATCAAATTGAAAGAGGTGCCTCTCGCTAAACGAGAGAGCTATCCACCTGAAGTAGAGCTACCTCAAGATGGTTTGTATAGATATCTATTGCAACCGGGTGAAGAGCACGATGACCATCGAAAAAGAGCAACAGATAGCATATGGTCAAAGAGGACATATAGATTGAGTAAGGTAATAGATCAACCAGGTAACCGTGTACTATATTACCTTCAAGATGGACCTGAACGAGCTTTTGTGAAAGAAGAGCTGATATTAATACCTGAAGATACAGAGCTACCTCCTGATTATGTGCAAGGTTGGTGAATCGTACAAAAGTATCTTTACTAGAAACAAGTAAAGATGAGTCGTACGCAACGAGTTTATCTAGCGCCACATAATGTCATAATCAAAGAATTGTCTTTCAGGATTCTTTTCAGATTGTTTGAGCCCCTTTGGTCTGACAAAGGCTTCTCTAGAATTCCAACCATAATCCTTCAACTCAACGCAAAGTCTTGCAGGCAACCATGTCTTATGTAAATTTCCTGTTCTGTCTTGGACCTCTGCATACATAGCTTTTCCAGAACCAAATTCAGATGCAGGTGTGTCTATCTCAACCACAGATTTAACATGATAAATCACGTTTTCAGTTAGCTCTCTCCACTTTGTGATTGGAGTAATTTGTTCCATGTTTTGTTCAAATGTTGCAACTGTTGGGAATTCCATTGTCTATATATACTTGTGATCATATTTCTTTATATCAGTTTCATTTATCACTTTTCAAATTGAGGAACACATAACCACACATCCTAGTAACCATTTTCGTTTATGGATTTTTTCAAGTTTTGGAGTTCTACCATCAAACTTTTTTGAAATTGATTTTGAGCTTCAGGTACCCATCTTTCTATCTGTAGAACTGAGTCCTTCTAAAGCTTTGTAATATGTTCCCTGCAAAACCTGGAATTCTTTGTAATTGATCCTTCCATCAGTCAGCGCCTGACTTATGTTAGTTTCAAAGACAGAAATTGAGGAATGTTACAATATCATATAATTTTATCACTTTTTCTACTTTCTTTTGATATCTTTTGATGACAGCTGTGGTAAGTCCGGTACAGATAGAGCCGGCTAGGGCTACACCACCTAATCCTGCAGAAATAGGTATTCCGATAATAGTAGCCCCTGTTGCAATTGAACCGATGCCAGAGCCAATGGTTATAGCGCTTGAGCTAGCATTTAGTAGCATCGATCGTTCTATCGCCTTGTTGTATCTCTTGAGCTTGATGCTAAACTTGTTCTTAAGTTTTATCAACTCGTCAAACTCAGAATTTATTACGCTTGCGTTAAACTTTTCCTGCTCATTCAAATCCTCAGGAGCAGTGGGTAGTTTTGGATAAATTTTAAAACTCATATTTAGAGGGATGTTATAACATAATATAATAATAAATTATCCTCTAAATAAATAAAATGGCGGACATTGACATTGACCCCTTTGGAGAACATGGGATGACGACAGATGAAACAACCGATGAAACGTTTCCTCTCATACCGACCGGTGATCGTACGGGTGTACAGATAGATACATCAGGTGATCATGAAACATCATTCGGTGGTCACAGTCTGCATACTAGAGTTTTGAAAGAACTAGTTGAAGGGCTGTATGATAGATTATCCGAAAAATACCGGTCAAAACCTGAGGTGTTATATACCGATCAGTTTGAAATTAGAGATGGTGAATTATACTACAAAGACGGTAGCAAACCATTGACAAACAATGGAAGACTAAGGGCTACCGGTACTATAGCTGAAATATTGGGTAAGAACAGGTTACGTAGTTTAGGGTATGATATACCTAAGAGCAAATTTTCAGCCAGACAGGCAGCTGTACTTAACAAAATAGCAGAAGACCTTCCTTCGACATCTAAAATCACAACAGCAACCGATGTAGAGTTGGAAGATATGTCCGGTGATGTGGTGAACAGTACGGAAGATTTAATTTCAACGCTTAGACAACAATCGGTCGATCATGAAACAACTCAGACCGGCGATCTATTTGAATATCCTGTGCGTGAGCTGTTAGGATTGGATAAAGCCTTGAGAAACATACGAGGAGGTCTTCAGGAAGAGGTTGCAAAAAAGGTTCGAATAGAACAGCATATCGATAAGGAGAAAAACAAGTTGGAAGAAATGGAAAATGATGCGACATACACGGATGAACAACGAAAAGAGGTTGAAGAGAGAATGGATGGATTACGTGAAGAGTTGAAAGCTAGGAAAGAGAACATTGATATTCTCAAAGGCAAACTAAACAGTCAAGTTACGAGCATCAAAGAAACCATTGCTAAAGTCCTCGACAAAGATACCTCATTAGGTGAAAGGATACGAACACTATTCCGTGAACAAGGTATAACAATCGTTAGCATTCTGACAGCGTTTGGTATGGCTATCGGTGTTCTTGTGGAAGCTTTGTTACCAGGAGGATCAGCAGCTGGAAGCTCTTCACAAAATCCTGACAAAGGTGGTGATAAAAAGGACGATGGAAAGGAATGGATAAAAAATAAACTCAAAGCGTTAGCATCACTTCTAGGTAGATTAGCATCTAAAGCGGCAGAGGCTTTACCAGGAATAATTGGGTCTATCGTATCATGGATAATGAACAGAGCGAAAGAAGCGGTCGGTTGGTTAAGTGAAAATTTATGGGCTCTGATTGTAGGGGTTGGGGGGTTGATCTATACGTACCTTGTCACTAGACGGTAACCATCTGAAAGTGTATATGTTACATGTATCGTGTAACATAATTTTTATTTGTTGATGGTCTTCATCTTTCAAAATACCACACAGCACCACCAATTCCAAGCATACTCAGAGCTATAAAAGCCAATTCTCTTTCATGTTGATCATGACTCGGTGTATAAAAGTCGCTCAATACAGGCTCTCGTGGTAGCGGTTCAAGGGGTTTATCAAAAACCCTTTTGTATTCTCTCATTGCATCATTTAGCTCTATGAATTTTGAATCAGCCTTCTTTTCGAGCATGAGCTGCTTATTGATGAAATCGATCCTTTCCTGTCGTTTTTGCTGCCATTCAATCTGTGCTTTTTGTAATTTTTCTATGGCCAAATCATGACGTTTTCTTTCCTTATCGATTCTGTCTTTGGATAAACTTGAAAATAGATAGCTTGATCCTGTGAAAGCCAAAGCGTTAGCCAAAGCTCCACCCAACATCATTGCGATAGAAGCCATATTTAGATATTGATATTTTCAGGCAAAATCTTTTGTTTGATTAAGTAGTCCTTTGTCACTTCACTAGCGGCAATAATGGCAACTAGTTTTCCCGTATCTTCCAAGTCGAACTTTTGAATAGAGGGAGGTGTCATTTTTAACACCTTTTTTACAAGCATAGAGTAGCCGATAGCGAGTGCCGATATGACTGATGCGTGATATAAATCGTTGACGATATTTTTCTTGTCCATGTTTGTTATATATACATTTTTTTCTTTTTAGTCCATTTCATGTTTATTGATTTTCACTGGTATTTTAGATTTTTGTGGAAGGGGGGTGGATGGTGACCCACGGGGTAATATTTGCTCTTTCTTTTTATACATAAAATAAGCAAATCCACCAACTAAACCGAGAGCTATTATTCCACCTACACCATAGGTGTAGTTCATGGGTTGTTCATTTGGTTTGGTGAGAGAGTCATCGGGCTTCTTCACTTCTTTTTGAGGTGACACTTGTTTTAATTCTTCTCGTTTTTTACGGTTGTATTCCGCCAACTTCTTACCCGCTTCAACCTTTTTTGGATTCTTCGTTGTCACTTGAATGGGAGTCTGTTCTTCTGACATTTTTATTATCTGTTGTATTTATATTATCATCAGATTTATTTAAATTCCTTTCATTGATATAATGCCTCCCGGTAATAAGTCCAACACTGAGTGGTGCTAATAATGAACCGAATTTATAATATAAGTCACATGTAAATCTTTGAAGGGCAGAGTTTAAGAAGGGGTCAGTTTCCAGGTCATTGCTCAGCGCATCTTGATTGTTTATTCCTAACGTTGCACAAGCCCCCATGGAATAAATACGTATGAGTGATTTCCCCAAGGATTTTACCATTTGACCTGATAGTTTAGCCTCATAGATACTAAAAAGTTTTTCTACCTCTTCATCTTTGAGTTTGTTAATTTGCTCTTCCGTGTACATTTTCCCTAAGTATAGCTTGCTATTTCCAGTTAAGACACACTCTAGCAGTTTTTGTCTTTTACCATCTGAAGGTGGAAATTCACCCGGAACATCATAACTCTGGTTGATTAAATTATCGATCGCTGTTTCCACCATTTTTATTAGAGAGAGGTATTTTTTTAACACAAAATAAAAGTAAAATAGCGAGATCAGCAGTATGCTTAATAACACGAAGTTGACATATTCTATCATTTTGTTGTGTTTGTTATAATTTTCTTATACTCTCTTATAATTTTGTTGAAATTAGTTGTATAAGAGTTTGCTGTCCTCTTATAATTTTGTTGAAATTTGTTGTATAAGAGTTTGCTGTCCTCTTATAATTTTGTTGAAATTTGTTGTATAAGAGTTTGCTGTCCTCTTATAATTTTGTTGAAATTTGTTGTATAAGAGTTTGCTGTCCTCTTATAATTTTGTTGAAATTTGTTGTATAAGAGTTTGCTGTCCTCTTATAATTTTGTCTTACAAAATAATTATAAGAGGATGATGATGTTTAATAATATATTCTAACATTGTTAAATAAATAAACATTGTTTACTTAAACAATTATGTCTGATGATGAATCCTCAGATGATGATATTATATTTTCCCATCAAGATACAAAAAGGGTTACTTTTAATGATAAAGTAGTGGTCCATTATATCTCTGCTTGTGAATCTCGTAGAAGTAACTGGATAGAGGCTGCTGTTGACAGAGTACGCTTTGAATCGAGGATTAAACATATTGGTAAAATTCTAGATCCTGTATTGAGACGTAAATTATTCTCTTACAGTAGTCTTACAGTAGTCTTACAGTAGTCTTACAGTAGTCTTATAGGAGTCTTATAGGAGTCTTATATTTTTTGTTACAAGAGTCATGTAACAAATAACATCAACCTGTTTAACAAATCGCATACGTTCTCGGATGTTCCATTCTCATGACTAGGCACGTGTGTTTCCCTCTTTCAGTTTTTCCTTGACATTTTCAATTCTTCTTGAATCAATCACATCGTTCTCTTCATGAATGTGGCTAGATCGTTTCTATCTTTTGGATACCACACATATAACATTTTAGCTTGTCGTCGTAAATTTTTAGGTATAGCTGTGTATGATTGTGTAAGTAACCATAGCGAATGATTTCGATGTCTACCGCTAATTGCCAACTCGAGCAAAGGCTGTCTCTTTTTGTCTAATT